>JACGDI010005315.1:15598-131570 GCA_014898725.1 Jacaranda copaia | reverse complement strand
TTTTTGTCTTTCATGCTAAATGAACTTGAGAAATTATTTTAATTTTTTGAAATTCATCGTCAATAGAATCAACTCTTTAATCAATATTGATGCGCACACACATAAAATGGAAAACTAATTAATCCTTTTAACTTTTTGATAGACATTAGTACTTTATTGATTCTTTAAAAGAAACGCTTAACTTTTTAATATTTCTGTTTTAAAAATATATATATAAGTTGATCTTTCTTCACAACTCTAGAAGCTAATTTATATATGGACAACAGGGAATTTGGGGATTTTCAACGTGAGGAGCTTCTCATACGTACACGAAGGGGCAAAAAGAACATATAAAAAATTTGAAAAACACATTATGAAACCCTAAAGTCAGTAAAAGAGTCTTGTTAGTTATTCCAACCAGAAACCAATAGAAATGGAGATATTGTAAGACTAGAATTGATTACGTAACGTGCTTCAACAAGAATGAAGAAAGTCGGGATCGTAACACTTTACCAACTAATATTTTTTTTCTTAACTTTATTACAAAATATTCAAGTGGAGTATGGGTATGTTTACCACAAATTTTATGTTGTAGATGTGTTTTGTTGATTTTAAGGCAAGGATCACTCAAGAGATTCATAATAATATAGTTTCATTCACTAAAAAGATTTCAACTGATTCATTTCGTTAGCCAACGTCACTGGACAATCGACTCAAGATTGATGTCCTAGAAGAAGCCTTTCAAGGACTAACTTCGTGATCAATAAGAAAGAACAAAATTAGGGACAAGCAAATTCGAACTACCAGTTTAAGGCCAGAGCAAGAACTATATCAATCAAAAATGATATAATTTCAGACTCGAGAGCAATTAAAAAATATAAAACAGAATGAACCCAACATCATCGATACCATATTTTTGAACTGTCATAATGTCACAATTTCTACGTTCATTGATTGATTAATGCAATATTAAGCTTATAAGTTAATTGTCTTCGCAAGCATCGTCAATGTTTTCGTAAATCATCGAAAGTAATAATTTCTCTTCATTATATGTATGACATGTGATATGTAATTAAAGATTAATTTATTGCAAAAGTTTCGTTAGTACATGCAACCAACTAGAAGTACAAATCCATTTTATTCTTTAATGTGTTTTCCTCCCTTTTTCTTTGTTTGTTAATAAGAGGGTGATGTATTGTGATGAGAGAAGTTACACACACACGCACGTGTACGTGTGAGTATTTGTTGCAGGACAATCACTTTCAAGTATGGTCCCAATACGATGGACCAGTCAATTGCATGTCTGTGTCCCACTCTAATTTCGGATCAAAGTCTTGTATTCTATGCATAATTTACTTGATTCAGTCAGCTTCAATGGAAACTGGCACTGCCACTGGTCATTTCTAGATATTTTTATTATTCAAATTTGAGAACCCTCTTCCTTTCTTTCCTTAGTTTTCTTTGTTATGTGAATAAATATCTATGGCGTCGCGAGTTACTTTTACCAAATAAAAAGTGGAAAAACTGACGACATTTTGAAGGTCTTAATTTTAAAGTCAGCCAAATAAATGAGAGAGAATCCATCCAAAAAACCAGAAGTTTGATGTACCCTGTTTTAGCAAAAGCGTACAATTAGATTAGTGCACCAAAAAACTAGAGTATTAGTTATGACTAATTCTTAACTAATGCTAAAAATTCGTAATTTTAACTAAAAATTGATATAAACAAATTCAAAATAAATGCTTTCATAGATAACATCTATGATCAGATCATAGTGGATGATTCTTTTTATTAATATAATAATTTTACTATAGATAATAAATAGTTAATTTATTATGCTTCCAACGAATAAGGCTACGGATTGATAATTAATAATTTCTTTTGATTGTTAATTAAATATATCACATCTGCTACAAAAAATTTTAGTTATAACATGTAGCCGCCTGTTTGGAAATATGTAATGTAACCATGTATGCTTGTGCTAAAGTACAAATTTTAGTAGCAATTAAAACATTAAAGCACTAACTAAATAGCATGAAGTGGGCTATTTGCGCTGAGTCCTACTGCGCTGGCTGGTGATCTTAGCGGAGGTGATGTGACGGTCGAAGCAATCTCAGTTGCACCAATCTTAGTCCTAAATTGGGGGTAGGTTTGATATCGCAGAAGGTATTCACATCATATTAGAGATGATCCCCTGCCAAAAATATATAATAATAAAAAAAACCTAAATAGCATGAATTATAATGCATTATATGCATGCTTACACATATAGTGGAAATGGTTAAATGAATATAGAAAGCTTACTTTAAAATGCTGAAAACAAAAATGTGAAACTAGATTGAGACCTGTGTATCTCATAGTATCCTTAACATTTTTCTATTCTTAGTGTCCCAAAATAGAATGATCTTTCATCTCCCAAAATAGAACGATCTTTCAAACTAAGTAACTCTCGAATTATTTGGACTCCAAAATTGATTGACTTTGGAACTCTAATAAAAGTGCAAAGTGCATAGTGAGTGCAAAATTTAGTGATCACACAAATGCTTTGAATGTGGTTTGTTCGGTTTTAGAATCCTATATTTATATGTTGCAATGCACCCATTTCAAGGGACGTGCAAGATATAATTCATGTCTATTCAGTTGGAGGACACCTTGTTTCACTTGAACAAATATATAAATTGAGTCTAATTAATTTAAAAATATACTGACTAAATTTAAACAAAACTATTAGTGCTGAAAGGGTGTAATCAAAATATATTAAATTTGAATTCGATAGGATAAATTAAATTAAATTTTATCAAAAAAAGACCACATTACATCCATAGTCACACTTTAATATCAATTTTCTCATTCACTAATTGTAAGGATTTTGAATTGACCAATATTTACTTCATTAAAATATATTAAATTTTATTTCGAAGCAAAGCTCTCATTAGGAGAATTTCATGCTCTTGACTTGGATTGCTCATAAATCTCCTCAACTTACCAACGATATAAGCTGTCAGATTTTGTGCAATTCATGATGTACATGAGGCTTTCAATTGTGCATGCATACTTCAATTGAGCCTTAGTGTCACCCTTATTCTTGGTATGTCATTAATTTATGTCTATAGGAGTGCTCATCAAGCTACAGTCTAGACTCAAGAATCTTTATGGTATTTTCTCAATATAGTAACATTGAGTTAATGCTAGTCTATCAAACGTTTTACAATTTTTATTTCAATTATTACCTTTGCTATTTCCATATCTTTCATGTCAAAATTGTTACTTAGCAGCTCCTTTGTTTCTTTGATCACATCATTGTTACTCCCAATAATGAGTATGTTGTCTGTGTAAAGACATGCAATGACGTATTTAGATGTGGTGCCCTTAACATACACACACTTATCACACTTGTTGACCTAAAGGCATTTGCTAGCCTGGTTTAATTAAACTTTAAGTGTCGTTGTTTAGATATTGCTTTAAGCCATACAATGACTTGATAAGGTTACACACCTTTTTCTCTTAGTCAAGAACCACAAACCCTTCAAGTTATTTCATATAAATTTTTTGATTAGGTCCCCATTTAAAAACACAGTTTTCACATCTATTTGATGAATTTCAATATTATTAATGACTATAAAAGTTATTTATAATATTATGGACATTACTCTTGTTACAAGCAAGTATATATCAAAGATTGAAACCTTCATTTTGTCTATGTCCTTTGACCTCCAATCTCACTTTATATTTGTCAATTGAGCATTTGAGCCACCGGCCTTTATTTTCCTTTTAAAAATCTATTTGCACTGTAGAGTTTTATTTTCAATAAGAAAATTACCAATTCTCAAGTTTGGTTTTGCATGATGGATTCAATTTCTCTAGTTATGGCATCTTTCCATAAGAAAGCTTCTGGTGTACTCATTGCATGCCTCAACAAACATACATGATACATTTTCAAGAATATAAGTTAAGAAATTTGATTTGAATGACTTAGACATCTTAGCTCTCTTACTATATCTAGGTTATTCCTTTCTTTTCTCTGAACTCTCAACTTTTCATGGTCTTTTTAAAGAAACATGTTCTTTTTTCCTTTTTCCAAGGAAATATTTCTTAAAAAAAAAAAAACTCACATTTCTCAACTCAATTATTATATTAACTAAATGTTGTTTACGCTATATTTATAAATTAGAAGCTTATACACCCCATTATGTTGAGCATATCCAACAAAAATTTCATCAACCATTTTAGGTCTTAGTTTGACCATTTTTGGAGGTGGAATCACCATTTTGCTAAACACCCTCACATTCGAAGATATTGGTAGGTAGGTGTACGACATTTTCAAGGTTCGTAAGGTGTTATTTGCAACCTTTTGTAGGATGACTTATTTAATAAGTGATTTACAGTTAGTACTGCTTACCCCTACATGTTCAGAGGTGCATCAGTGTTATGAGCACAACATTCATCATTTCTTTCTATGTTTGACTTTCATGTTCTACAATGCTATATGATTTTGGTACATACAAGGCTGTTACTTCATGGATTATTCCATGCTCAATAGAGTACTTCTCAAATGGGTAATGTATTCCTTACCTCTATTACTCGAAGTAGTATGATTTTCTACCAAGTTGATTTTTAGCTTCATTTTATATAGTTTAAATGATTTTAGAGTTTTATCTTTGCTTGTAAGCAAAAAAACATAGCAATATCTCATGCAATCATCCATAAAAGTTATAAAAAAAACAATTTATTGCCTCTAAATTGCACCATCTTTAAGTTACAAATATTAGTTTGCATAAGATTTAGTGGTTCAGTGCTTCTCTCAATTAACTTACAAGGAACATTTGCCATTTTTGCCTCAACACTAATGTTGCATTTTGAATCTATATCAAAATTCATCTTGAATAGCATGCCACTTTAAGTAAGTTTAATTATTGTACTAAAGTTTACATATCCTAATCTATGATGTTATAAATTAAAAGACTCAAGGAAATAAGAACTTATTTTATTATTCACTTCAACATTTAGTACAACCTTTGGCATGATTGTCATTACATTCAATTTTAAATCAACCATCTACACAAGTTGCCTTGCCTACAAACATGTCATTCTTACTTAACATAAATTTGTTCGACTAAAAAACAAGACTAAATCCATTTTTGCTTAACATAAAGCCTAACACTAGATTTCTTCTAATATCTAGGACATGAAGCACAATGTTCAGGATAGCTCTTTCCTGGAAGTCATCTTCAATATGGCTTTGCCAACTTCATGCACTCTTGAGCTCAATGAGTTTCCTATTTACGATGTTTCTTCACCTACACTTTGATAAGTTGTAGACATCTTTTGATCTAAGCAAACATGTCGAGTAACCTAGTATCCACCTACCATTGCTTAGGATTTTCTGTCAAGTTTATTTTTGATACCACAACTAGCAAATTCAACTCTATCATCTCATTGGAGACTTAATCCACTTCGGTTACATATGTTTGGGCTACCTTATTCTTCTTATTTAACCTATATTAATGGAGGTTTCGATAATTCTTGGCTTGAAGTCCTATTTTCTACAGACATAGCAAATGATTTCAAACTTTCTCCTTTTCTTTTTCTCTCCACCTTGTGTAGTTACTTTATGTTTCCGCATTTTGCCTTTTGAAAGATCTAGTTCTACCACATTAGCCTTTACCTAACAAGAACTACGGCCAATTTTCTTTCTAGGAGTTCAATTTTCTTTTTCTATCCTTAGTCTCATGATCAATTCTTCAAGATTCATCTCCTTTCGCTTATGCTTAAGATAATTCTTGAAGTTCTTTCGAGTGGGAGACAACTTTTCCACTAGAATCGCCACTTGAAAATGTTCTTCGAGAACTATTCTTTCAATAGCCAACTCGTGAAGAATGAGCTAGAAGTCATTAATTTGAGACATCACAAACTTGAAATTTGTCGTTGGAAATTTAAAAACTAGCCAACCACTAACTTTTTCATTTTTGGCAACCCCCTTTTTGTATTTCTTTTCAAGGGATTTTCATAATGCTTTGCAGTTGTTATGGAACTATAAACATTGGACAAGCCCTTCTCTAGCTTGTTGAGGACATAATTCTTGAAAAGGAAGTTTAAATGCCTCCAAGCATTGACAACTGTGATAGTCTATATATTTAGGTTTCCACCAGTATCAGTGGATGTTAACGCAAATATCTATCCAAGTTTAGCATCGTCCGCCAACATTCAATTATCAAGGCCCAAAGTCTTTTTCATATAGAGAGAAAGCACATAAAGCAAAGAGATCTAGAGAGAAGAGAGATTAGATTAAATTTTGTTGGTGTGTCTTCCGCTAGGAGCCAACATAGGTGTATATATATATATATATATTTACTATTGGGGAACCAAAGGGTCTTCAGATATATTCTGGACCTAGTGCATGCAGCCTAAAATGTTAGCATCACGTTTTTGTTACAAAAACTATAACATCTGAAATGTTAAAAATATTTTTGTTACAATAACAAAGTCAAACGTCCTTTTAAATTCAAGATCAAATGTGTATTCGATTTTCAAAATTTAAATTCCAATTAAAAATTAAAAGTTTCAACAAAAGGATTAATTTGAGATAATTTGCTTGAACACCCAGGCTAGGGCTCGAAATGTATATTTCATTTTCAAAAGTTAAATTCCAAATAAAAATAAATTTTTTAGCAAAAAGATTAACCCAAGAAAATTCGCCAAAATGTTTGAGTACAAGGAGGAGCACACATATGATGCACACTTAATGTGCTCCTTAGTTAATACTTTCCCGAGCACCAATGTATAAGTCACATATATATACACACACACCATCCTTGTTTTGTTTCAATTCCAATGTTAGACAAGATAGTTTTCCACATAAGCATAATCCCATGCTTACTTGTTCACAAGGTTTAAAACTTATTTATGCTATGAATTTCATCCAAAATTGACACACAACCAATATTTAAAGATAATATAATCAAACATAATCAATATCTCACCATGTGATTAGGCAAAAATTTCACTTGATTTAAATGTCAAGTTGCAACAAATAACAGTTAGAAGAAATCAGACAAATAGTAAATAATTTAAAATTTTTCAAACAAATTCTATAAATTTATCATTACGAACTTAAAACACTTAAATTTATCATCTAATTAGGTAAAAATTATTGGAATTTTGACATGAGATGGAAAAAATGTACTATTGGCACAAAGTTCCTCAAGATTATGAGGATAAAATGTGGAAAATCCTACACGCATATACTTTATTATTTTTTATATCTTTCAATATAAACTCATATATATTGTGTATTTTGGAAACAAATTAATGCCTTTTCAGTTATATATATACTAGTTTTTATTTTCTTGTCATAAACCAAATTTGACCTTCATGGTTTCTCTAAAACTTAGATGATGCAAAAATTTGGCAAAACGTTGAGAGACCGGAGGAACTAACTGAAGAAAAAGTGTTACATGAAGGATTTGTTTTGAGGAATACATAAAGTTAGAAAATCCCAGGGTGTATGAGGAACATTGAACACCTAATTAATAATTGGTATGTTGATCATGTACAAGAAATAAGTAAGAGAAATCAAACTAGTCGTTCACTTCAAGTTCACAACCACACTCTGGGTACAAAAAGTTTTGCCAAAGTCAGAAGAGAGGAGGTCAAACTCTATCCCTATTTTACTTTTGATTACTTTTTGTTTTTCATGTAATATTTATTTGACATGCAACTTTAATTTCATGCTATGACTTAATTCATGCAACTTTAATTCCATGCTATGATTTAATTGTAGAAAGATTTACTTGGATTGGCTCATACTTGAGCAAAATTGTTTAAGCTATGCTATGACTTAATTGTAGAAAGATTGGCTTGGGCATGCTCCTACTTGAGCAAAATTGTTTAAGCTATGCTATGACTTAATTGTAGAAAGATTGACTTGGGCATGTTCCTACTTGAGCAGAATATTTAAGCTTTGTTTCACAAAGAAAAATGGCACCCGGAGTGAGCCCGTTAAAAATGCAAATTTATGTTTCTAATGACGTTTTTCAAATAAATAATTAAAATTTAGTAAATAATTGATATTCAATCATGTTTGGAATTTGGTTGTAGGTCATAATGAATTCAAAAGAAAAAGAATCCTCCAATGTGTCAAATGGTGTTGTATCCAGAAACGACTCATGCACAAGTAATAGGTTGATAAAAAAATGGGCAAGTTCACCTGTATAGTGTTGAAGTTTGTCCTTCACTTGTGTTCAATGACATCCCTAGTCATGAAGCAAACCAAATTATGATCGATCAATTTAAATCTCGAGCTATGCAAGTGCCAAGTCTTGATAATTTCGCTCATGATTCCACACAAGTGACAAATTTTTCTTGTAGTTATGGGTCATTCCTATGTTTGTTTAATTTTAAATTCTTGATATGTATTATGCTTTTTTAGGCCCCTAATTATTTGACTCCAATTTTTCAAATGGCAAGGCAAAATAATTGGTTTATAACATTTTCTGATACTATTGCTGGTCCTGCTAATGGCCTTCAGGTGATAATTATATATACACTTAATTTAATATTAAATCACTAAGAACTTTTAATTTTTTTTCAATGCATCGACAATGTTAATTTCCTTGCATTTTTGTATACGCGGATTTAAAATTTCAGCTTCCTATATTCTCATAACTACTTCATTTGCATTATTCTTTTGATTATATTTTATGTGTTATATGAATGATAGCTCACTTTTATTATCAATTACTCTAAAACAGTTCTTTAGTTTGATGATGGCTACATTATTTCTTTATTTTCATATTGGTGAGATAGTTCGTTTGAAGAGTATTCTTAAGTTAAGGGAAACAATTGCTATTGGATTGCTATATTGTATAGATACAACTAATGAAATAGATGGACAAGAATTGGGATCTAATTATTGGGAAGTCTAAATGCAAGTTGCAATAAAACCAAACGAACGACTAGCTAGCAAGATCACATATATTAGAAATAACATTGCTTGGCCAAACGTTTTTGTGATACGTATTAATAGTATTATAGTCTCTTAAGTTTTGTAAAATATTATTTACATAATTACAACTTTTATATAATAATGATTATTTGTTTATATTGTTGTCCGACTAGTGTAGATTTCACAGGATGTAAATTCTCGCCTTTATAGATGATTCAAATGCTTTTCGAAGATGTATCATTTGAAGTCTTGAATTCTCGCCTTTATGGTCAATTTTGATGAGTTCTGAACATTCACTAAATTGAAAGTACATCTAGAGCTATTTATTTTTATTAGATTTAGTAAACTACAACCATTGGACATGTTATTGATTAGTGATGTTTCTAAGAACTCATGTTTATTTAGTGATTTTATTTAATTTGAAATTTCCTTTGCTCTATTTTTTTTTGGATTAATAAAATGATTATTGTTATTTATGAGAGTAAAGATCGTTATGTTATTTTATTGTTAAAAGAATTTAATTTTTGCCTATTAAAGAAATAGATACTATTAGTGCTTGAAATGAATATTATAGGTTTATAATGTCACTATAAAATTTCCATATTTTTAGGTTTATTTGGCACATTGAAATTTTAGAAAATAATTCTTTTGGGACATTTCTAAGGTAACTAAAGATAAATATTTTGACAAGTTAAAGTGTCACAGATATACCATTTTTAAATGCAATAATTTATAGATATTATGTTATTAATTTCAAAGTGTCAACTAAATACATATTTTTGTAGTATTTTGATATCCCACTAATATAAAATTTTGTGGCACGTTATCATATCATTTAAAATATTTTTCGTGGCCTTTTAGCATATCATTTATTGTAATTTTTATGGCATGTTACTATGTCATTTAAAGAACTTTTTTTGGCATTTTAGTATGTCATTTATTATATTTTTCATGACATTTTCACATGTCATTAAAAGCAAATTTTTATGGCAACTCAGTATTTCACTACATGCATCTTTCACGATATATTACCTTGTCACTTTTAACGTAAAAATTGTATTTGAGATGTCATTCAATATAATTTTTGTGATATTTTAAAATGCCACTTAATACTTTTTTTGTCATATTTTATTAATACCACAATATGATTAAAATAGTGATATTTATACTTGTAATTATACTGCTATAAATAGCACTTCACTATAACATTATTTAAAAGTGCCACTAAATGTTATTTTTCTTGTCGTGTGGATTATGTTGTTGTGAAATGATGTTTGTAGGTAGGATTGCTGAAGCAACACATTTGGCAATTTGAAACCCACTCCAATCGACCACGTGAGTCAGTAAGTTTGGTTGTGAACAGATTCTCATCCTTACGTTAGTTCCTAACAATCCTTTCTTGAATACCAAATTGGGTATGTAAAGTCTTCAGTAGGTTAAAATGGTAAGTAGGTAGAGATTTTGTTTCCTTATTTTGCATGCCTATTTCCCATTTCACCTAGCTTGGGACCCCTGACATGATGATCGTCAAGATTGGTTATATTCCTATTCCCTTCCCTTCCAACATTATTAATGCAGTAGCTGGCGGGGTCAACTTATTTTTATTTCTCTATGTTTAATATACTTAATTTTTTTCAAAATTTTCAAAACATAATTCAAATGGTGGTAACTAAAAACACTAGAAATTTAAATATGAAATTAAAGGGTAAGTCAGTACTGATGATGTGGTTTGATTGGGGATGAAGATGAGAACTTGTGTTCAGCATTGTTAATTGATGGGTGATTAAATTTTAATAATAAAAAATAAATTCTTTTCTCAATCAATTGTATACAGGATAAATCATAAATATTTGTGGGGGTAAGTCTTGCAAGAATGTGATCCTATATCACACGGCATACCTCTTAAATCACCTCAATTTCTAATGCGTACTCGGCCTAAATAAATCATATAGCCTGCAATTTGTGTATCAATCTCTATTCAATAGATTGTCTGTAATGTCTCATGTATTCCTGCAGCTCTCTGCAACAAACATGTTTGTTCTAGTTAATTATGTTTGGCTTTCTCTTGGTAGCGTGATTGTATTGCTTGCAACCACTTTAGATTTGTCAATGAGTATGGTAAAATTTTATCTAATTAAAAAAACAAAAAAATTGCTATATCCAAACTAAGGCTCGTACCAACTTAATAAAATGCAATGGGTACGGGTAGGATCTATACCATAAATTATCCATGTGCCCTTACTCAATAATTATCCATTATTTTAATACCCAAATTTTAACAAACCAACCTAAAAATTACATATATCAAAATTGAAAATAGACTAATGATGAATTTATAATATATATATATATAAAATAAAAAATTATTATTATTTTTTATACAATAATACATCTTTTCAAATTTACATATATTTGTTTAAATATATTACATTAAAAAAACTATTTTTTAAAAAAATGAAAAATGAACTACTACAATCTGCTAATGTTTTGCATTGTAGCAATTATTTTTACATTCAGGTTTCAAAAGGAAAAAATAATAATTTTTGTGATTTTATTTAATTAGTATATTAAAATAAAATGTATAAATTAATCAAATCAAATTAATGAATATATAAATTAATTAAATCAAATTAATATATACACGAATTTAATTTAAGTAATTTTTTTTAATTTGTTATCATAAATCAAGAGAACCTTTTAATACCAAAATAATTAATCAAAATATCAAAAAAATTTGTTCAAGAAGTTAGACACAATGGGTATTGAGTTATACAGGATAGGGTAGGGTATAGGGTCTTGTTGTTTGAGTATTTTAGAGTAGGGTAAACTATAAGGCCTTGTGATTTAGATATTTTTTGGTATGAATATAGATAAGGTGAAATCCTACCCATTGACAAGCATATCCTACTTGATAATGACCTTCTTAGAATCCCATTTAAAATTTAATCACGAGGATGATATCAGATGCAATCATAAAGTTGTTTATATGTGAGGCTAGTCAGATTATTATATATGATATATTTAATTAGATTTAATATTATTAATCAATTGATCGAATGATACTATTTTGATATTCATATATTTATTTATATTATTTTAAAAAATAAGATATTTTTATGTTTAATATGGCAATTTTTTGTATTCATTAAATAAATAGTCCTTTCATCCACTCAAAAATTAAAAAATTTAATTAATTTAAAGAACAAAATAAAAAATTCAGCAGATTAAATATCAAATCAATAACGTTCAGCACAAACAATTCAATTAGATCATAAATATAATTTTTATATATCCCACTAATCCATCATTTACTCTCCATATTATCCATTAAGTCATTTAAAAATTACTTCCCGAGCTGTTAGACTTCGGTTTCTATCAGCAATACAGGTTTGCTTTTATTCCTTTATGTTTCTTTATTTTGTCTTCCTTTCAAATGCGTGGTTAACTTTTTATTCCCTTGTTTTGCAGATAAAAATATAAATCCAGCAACATATTTTTTTTCCAAGTTTGAGTTCTTTTTTTATGTTCTTTTCAAAAGTGTGATTAAATTTTTTATTCTCAAAATTGGATGTGTATTAGTGCAAAAAAATAAAAAAATTATGTGTGCTACTGCTCTTAGTATATTAAATAATTTCAACTACAACTGTGTGAACAAATATATATATTAAATTAGTTGGTAATTTATTGACAGTCAGCATACGTGGACTCCTAATGATCGATTAGGTGCCATTAGAGACTAGGCGTAGGGAATAGGATCATAATTGAAATGATTAGGTGACCAGATGGCGGAACAATGAGTTCAATTATAAAATCTTTCGTTTTTCCTTTTGGTAAAAGACGTGGGGCACGTAAAGCGCGACCAAGTTAGACATATCGGTGACTAAATATTTCATAAGTTTTTGAAATTTTCATGGCATGTCCTTCTTTATTTCTGGTAGCTCTAAAATCATTATTATATATGCAATAAATTTTCATTCATTTTAGATATCAAATAGATTTCAATTAAAAATTATTTTTTTCGTATAAGTGTGATTTTTAATTTTAATATTAATATTATTTCCATCTGTTCGATATATTCTTCGTTTTAGCACTAAATTCAAAGTCACATTTGCAAATAGCTTCCTAGGCAGGGAACTTGGATTGACAACAAGAGATGAAAAAATGTTGTGAGTTGATTCCATAAATTCCTGCAAAGTTCGTGACCGAGACATCTGCCGAAAATATCCACAAAAGTCTTTTATTTATTTACTTAGAAAAAAAAAACAAAAAACAAAAAACAAAACAAAAACAAAAGGAAGATTGGAATTCTTCTGTCCAATAGTATTGAAAGTTGAAGGGAAGAAACTTTTATTTGTAGGGCTGCGGATACTCGGGCATTCTAGATGATTTGGGGCCATCAGCCTGGCGTGCCGCAGTTGTCCCACAAGAATCCCGTGGCCTGGACCATTTTGGCGGTTGTCAACCCCAGTTCTCCATGAGTCTTCCTTAGCCGGTCTTCATCTTCATTTATGACGCGGCTCTCTCATACATCTCCAGATCAATAACTGGTCTTAGTAAATTTGACTTATTCAATATGTGTTGAAATTTTATAATGTGAAATAAATAAAAATTATTTATTTTTTTATATGCTATATTAATTGTTAATATTTTTGATGTACTTATTTAAATTTGTATAATGAGTACAAGAGACAAAATTAAAATAGACGAACAAAATAAATAATTGAAAAGAAAAACAATAGAAAAGAGTAATAATGAAAGTATTTTAGTTAGATCGCATGAAAGCATATCAAAAGGGTAGATGCTTTATATATACCAACGGTTGGCGTACATTCAATATTTTTGCATTTGATAAAAGTAAAAATTAACCGTACCATGATAATATAACTTCAAAATTTTAAGTAGTTTGAAAATAATTGCTACAATAAAAAAATCAATCAAGTAATATCAATGACAAACTCATTCATATAGCTTTGAAAAAAAAGTATAGATAAAAGTAAAATAATAATAATAATAATAATAATAATAATAATAATAATAATTTAGATGGAAGAAACCATACCCACAATAAAAAAATGGAAATATAACAAAATAATGGCAGTGTAATGAAAATATGAAGAATCATGCATAGCCCTCATCCTACTATTATGTGATAGTAGTAGGTATGATAGTTATTCTATATAAATATAAGGATTTAAAAAGAAAATGAGTGTATTTGATGAAAAATATTTGAAAGCACACTATTTTTTTTTAAAAAAAATTCTTTATCAATAGTATATATAGCACAAATAGTATAGATGTTGAAATAGACTAATTTATATTAGTACTTATTTATGTAAATTTGAAAACTTTCCCTGCCAATTTTGGATCAATACGAAATTTTAGATAAAATTAATTGGAAAATTAATATATAATATCAGCTATTTTTTTTTCTTTTACGACTTTAATTAATTACTTTTAATTCAACTTCAGTTCCATTTAAACTTCTTTCCTCACTTGCTTCATCGACATAAAATATGTTTTCTCTAATTTTATTGAGTCCAAAACACAATGATTTTATCAATCAATCAGACATAATTTTGAATTTTTACGATCTCAAACTTGTGTAAAATTTCGATTTCAATAATCATGTTATATGGGATGCATACGTCCTACGGACGATTGTGCTGGAGCATTTTACAACATATATATGGTTCCTTTTTTTTTATTTTTTTATTTTTTTATTTTTCTCTTACTTTGTCACTTTTACTCAACTTTTACGACACGATACAAGTAATGCCAAAATGAAGAAGAATTGAGAAGACGATATTCGGGTGTGAGACCCATTTGAGAATTTAATTTTAGCGTAATAATTAAATGTGTTATGCTTAATGAAATTTGTGAAATTTTATATCAATTTGAGATGTTTATTGAATGGTTGTTTACCAAAATTTATTATTAAGTAGTGAATAAAAAAACATAAAGCTAAAATTGATGAGTTAACGAGGGTGACAAAGAAAAATAAGAAATGACAAAAAAAGGACCATCCCCCTGGCCTGTTGGTGCAATGCGACGACTTTAGAAAACAAAATAAATTTTGGTTTGATACTTATTTGGCATGCAAGGTGATTTTGGAGAACAAATTTTGCGGAGAATAAATTTTCATAGTGAAATTAGAGAACACTGAATATTAAAATTACATCTAATTTTATTTTGAGGGGGAAAAGGTTCAACTATACATATGTTTTTATGTAATTTTTTTTAAATCTTAATTTAGTGTATTGGATCAAACAGACTTATGTTTTATTTATGTTATTTTATATTAGTATAATAATTATAATATATATCTATATTAAAATAATAAAAGGGAGGGAATAAATACATCTATCTTGATTAATACAATGATTTAAAAATATTAAAAAAAATTATTGATATCATATATATATATATATTTAAAACTAAGATTCATTCTCATAGAAAATGAAATAAATATCTGCTTAGATTTGGACAACATCATAGGTTCAACCCAAGCACCGACCAATCGTGACTCAGCCAAAAGCCGACCGACCAATCTTTCAAGTGCTGAGGGCTCACTCATTTGTCACTATGGATGGTACCATAACGATTTATTTGAAAAAAGAAAAATATATATTTATAAACTACGTGCCACACATGAAATGTTATTTCATGTAGCTTTTCTCATTGTTAATTTTTTTAATTAAAAAAAATTGAGTCTGTAACTATAGCAAAATATCCATGAATATCAGCAACTAGAAAGAAGAAACTACTAGAAATTAAAATAAATATCGAGAGGACACATACATGTAATATGTTAATGAAACCAAAAGCTTTCTAACTCGATAGTAATTAACAAACCTTCAACCTCGACTTACACGGCGGGCGGTTTTCATATACACATCAATCAGATTATGTGGTACGTATTAATTAATAGAATGATCCATCAATTTCAGATATATATATGTTATAATATATGAGGCTCCATTATTAATCCAAAAAGCTCTAAGTTGAACTTATGCATCGGACAGAACGATCGATGAGTGCCTTGAATCCTACAGTATATCTGCCAACGGGTCAGTTTTCAAGACATGGAAAATTAATGAACTATTTTTCAGTTGTGGCTGCAAATGTATGTGAAATTTGTAACATATATATATATATATATATCAACTATAATTTTGAGCCTCACACGCGCAAGACAAACAAATAACGGCTTTTTCTATTAAATGAGTCGGCAGCCATGAAAGCAAAAGATCTTTCCCCTCTAACCATTTGCACTTGTGCTGTCAATTTCGTTGGTTTTGGCCCAATTTGATTTCGTCAAACCAAACTAGATATTTACATATATATATATATATATATATAGTTCAATTTTTCAAATCTGAGTAGCGATTGGGTATTTTATGGAGCATTCATCTTTGAGTTGAAATTTGTTGCAAAACTTCTAGTAGAGTTTCAAGTATTTGATGCAAGTTGAGAGTGCATACTAAAATTCAATGTCATTCAAGAATTTAATTTTTTATTATACATCAAGTTATATTTAAATTTTATTTCATTATAAATGAATCAAGCATAACAAATCTAATTAATTGAGTGCAAAACATAAGTCAAGCCCAAATAAATGATACCTTATCATGCAAAAAGAAAAAAATAACGGGTCAAATTTTTAACAATTGATCTCGAATATTTAGTGGTCCTATTAATTTTTTAACCTTACTTCAAATAGTTGAGAATTTGTGTAGTTCAAATTTCTTCTTTTTAATACTAGCTAGTAGTACATGATGGATCACTAGATGGAAGAGATTGGATGTCTGTAGTTAAAACCCGTGGCTATCTTTTGTAGGTTTTCTTTCTTTTGCATGTGTTATGTCTCTACTCAACGGTTTATATATTTAGAACGACCCATAGTAGAAGAGCTCATAATTAATAAATCGACAAAGTATGATGATTCTTGCATAGTAAATTACATGAACTAATGACCTCTTATCCCTACATGGGATGGAATAACATCTTGAAGATTGTACAAATCGAATTTTGCCTCGTAATAAGTACTCTCCAATTTCTAGTGTTTTTTTTTCTTTTTTGAATAAGAGAATAATTAAAAATGGAATGAAAACTTAGATAGAGAGATCCTAAAGTGAATTATCTTGAAGTGTTGCAAATAATTTGTTTATTTTGAGAGTAAAGTAGGGGCCTATGTTTTTAATTTCTAGAAGCATCTTATTTATTAGTGTAATCTCCAATAATTAAATATTTTGAAATGATAAAAGTTCTATTATAGCCTTGAAAGATACTAAGCTATGTATCACTGTTGATAGTGAATATTGAGATGCTTATTTG
This sequence comes from Jacaranda copaia, assembly GCA_014898725.1. Lineage (NCBI taxonomy): Eukaryota > Viridiplantae > Streptophyta > Magnoliopsida > Lamiales > Bignoniaceae > Jacaranda > Jacaranda copaia. Next base: position 114,313 of record JACGDI010005315.1, on the reverse strand, counting down.
TGATGTATTAAGGTATTTTGGGTGAGTTTATAAGTTTTTCAAAATATCTTATAAGGTGTTAGAAATTAAAGTATTTGATAAATTTTTCCAAAAAAGAACATATAAAATTCTAAAATAAAATGTTAGAATCACACAAGTTTTTTCAAATAAAATAAAAAATGAAGAGAGCCTAACTTATTTTCATGATCTTAACAAAGTACTCAAAATCTTATTTTATCCAAATACTTCAATACTCTTTTTATAAATAAGATCTAAGTTCTTATAAATTTCAAAAATATTTTATAAGATCTTATAAATAAGTTTAGCCAAACAATACTCTATGAATCTATGCAAAATTGTGATCGATTAATTAATCCAGAAATCCTAACTCAAATGTGAAAATTTGACTAAAAGTGCAGTTAGTTGAGTGTGAGCCTGCAGTTAGTGAGGCATAATAAATTGTTGGTCAGATAGATATATAACAAATTGATTATATTAATTAATTTAAATAACGTGTCATCAAATGCTTTGAATTAAGTGAATAATGTCATGGACCATCAAATCTTTCCACTCATTTTTCTCCAAGTTGAAACCCACATTTCTTTCATTTTATTGGAAGCTAATCATGCTTTGTCAAAACTAAATCTCTTTTAGTTTCTCCTATCACAAGTAATTAACAACCTACGTGGGCTTGTTATTCTGGTACGTGTTGTAGGAATGTGAACCTTAAGAATCTCAACTACGATTTTCTCTAATTATTAATTTTTTCAATAAAATTTCGATACATTGTTTCAAAAAGTAGAAGATATATATATATATATAATCGGTCGTATGGATAGAAAGAGGCTGAAATCTGAAAAATATTATTGAACGGCATCACTGCTTTCAGATCCAATATTCTTCCACATTAATTATATAAATTAAATTAGAAAAGAATTGCCTACTAATTAATATCAAACCGAATTAAAGCATATAGAGCACCAAACAGAATTAATTAGTTCAATACCAATTTTCATTTTGGTATTTTGGTTAGCTAAACTTTTTTTTTTTCAAGAAAAAAATAACAAATTGGTAACAAGTATTATTAAATTATAATTTATTATTTGTTTTTATTATTATTATTATTTATCTTTGACAAAAAATAAATAAATCTAAAAGTACGTATATAAAAATTACATATAAAAGATAATTCATAATTCAATACAACCGAGTAACTGAAGCTGAAGAGTTCAGTAAATTTTTATAAAAATAAAAGCCGGATATTAAACTAAAACTTGCAATTATTTTCAAATTCTTTGGAATAATATTGAACACACAAGTAATATGCATGATTGATTGGAACAATATTGGAGATATAGTCAAACAAGTTGAGTTACATATGTCTAATCAAAATTAAAGTGATTAAGACATTGGTTGTAACGATGTTTATTGTCACTAAAAATAATGTAATGTCCCTTGGAGTTATTAATTATTAGTAGTCTCAAGAAGGATGTGCTTGATGTGTGTATATATATAGCAGATACAGTATTAATTAAAGACAACAGGGATACATTAGTTATACATAAATATCCATCAGACAATAGTTTCAGTAGTTCCGTACGTAACTTTGGTGGGATCAATCTTTTTTCCCCCTAATTTTCAAACGTAAACTAGCACTAATAACGTGATACAATTGTATGGATCTTTAGATCAAGTAAAATTAATGAACAAATAATTTTATAATCATTAAATAAATCAAACTACATTTATTCAATCTATACTATCAATAAAGCATCAATCCATTTTTTATTGGTTTCCGAATTATATGTATAAAATATTTAGATTTTTATCTTTTAATACAATAATTTTGAATATACGATCCACTCACTATGGACCATATTATTACCATTTTATTATTTTTTTTAATTTTATTCTTCCAAAAATTTAAGTAAAATATATGGAAATAATCAAAAGAATTAATATCATAAAAAATAAAAAATAAAATATTTTACTTTACTTATTTTATGATGTAAAAATTTCAGCACATGCATTATGCACATATAACTTTAGATTGCATTTAACAAGAAACAAAATATAAGGAAAAAGAAAAGCCAGATCGAGAAAACAAATACAAGAGATCAGGTAATGAAAATTTTTTTCTCAAATTTAACATCATCAAACTCAATACGTATTCACACGATAAATTTAATTGTATTTATTTTGTGGTTGGTCTTTAGAAGAACTATGAATCTGCGTATCTTATAATTAATTAGGTCAAAAGAATTGAATGTGGACCAAAAGGGTGATTGGAATATATATTGAGGTTTGCTTATTGCAACTCATAATAGAAAATGCTAAATGGAGTGTAAAAATAAATATGTATTTGGTGAGGAGTGAGGAGTGCACAGAGACCAACCAACAAGTGAATGTGGCCGCCCCACCAACCCTATTAAGTTTTACCAACGTCATCGTTTGATTTACTGCATTCCATTCTACGCGCATTATCGGTATATATTCATACACGCTCTATCCACGGTTGAAAAAATCAGACGGACCAGTCCGATCGTCCATCAATTAGTGAATCGTTCAGTTTTTTCAAAAAATTAAAAAAATAAAAAAAAGTCAAATTTTGTAAAAAACGTTCGAATCAGTTTGTCGGACCAGTGAATTGTTCAAAATTCAATTAAATTGGACTAATTTTTTATTTAATTTTTAATGAAATTAATCCTATTTTTATTTTTTTATTTGTCTAAGTACAAAATTTGAAATTAAGGTACACCTCACAAGTTTTTTTTTTTTAAAAAAAGGGCCTTAATTTAAAGTTTAGAGTTTAGAATTAATTTACACTTTCAATTTTAAATTTTAAACTTAATATATTTAAATTATTGTAATTATTTATAATATGAATTATGAAACTTAGATTGTAATGTTAGACAATATAATTTAAGCTCTTTATGTTTTATATTTTGATATTTTATCAATTTTTAAGTAATATATATAATATAAATATATATTTCATAATTATAACGTCACGATTCAATTACGATCCGACCAACTATTGAATCAGTAAATCGTAAATTAATAAGTTTTTCAGTTCAATAAATAGTTCGATTTTTCAAACACTGGCTCTATCATCATACATTGAGTCAACATTAAATTCAAATTCTTTTCGTATTTTTCATTCCAACCCATTACTTGTGTATATAGTATGAATCAAGATAAGATATATTTTCTGGAACAAATTAGAGGGATTCAAAAATTTATCTATTGTATGGAGTTATTAAATTAAGTTTAAGAGGGTATTTGATTGAATTTTGTTAAAAAAAATTACAAACTCTTACATCTTAAAGATAATTTGGAAGCTTATATTTAAAAATTAATACTCTTTTAAAGTGTTTGGATAAAATAAAACTTTGAAACTTATAAAATGTTGGTATTGAAAATTTTATAATTAATATGATTAAAATTAAAGAAGTTTATACTAAAATCTTAAAATTAAGTTTTTAAGGTTCCCTTTTTAGGATACTCCTATAAACAGATCTAGTAGAAACAGGGTGGAGCCAGTAGCTTAGAGAATTAAAACACATGACTACTAACCACGGTGTTGAGGATTCAAATCTCTCCCTGCCCACAACCAGTTCAAAAGAGAAGTACCTTTTCCTTTAGGGATAGGGAAAAAAGAAAGTTTGCAAGATCTAACATTTTATTTTAAGAATTTATAATTTTTTTCTCGAAGTTTTTATTAAATAATTTATGACATCTTATAAGCTCTGTATACGCCATAAATTGCTTAGCAAAATTTTTAGAAAAAAAACAAAGAAAGAAAGTTTATAAAACTTAAAGACAATTTTGAATAAATTTATCTAACCATATTCTAAATAAGCAGAAATTAAAGTTATTACCCAAACCAAATTTTGTAATACGACCAGTCCAAAGGTGGGTTAACCCTCGTGACTAGATTGTCTGTTGAGAACGAATGCAGTTGAAACATCCAAAAAGCTCAAGTGCATGAGAAACATGCGCACCTGCGTTGATGATCTAAGAGTGATGAAATTGTGGGCCAAAACATACCAACACCACCGTGGTGGTTTATTACATTGTCCAATTTCCAATTACAGCCGCACTCAATGTTATCTTGACTTTCTGACAGGAGACTGTCGGACTTGATTTTAATGCATCGTTCAATTCAACTTGCCACATATGATCATAATAATACATTTAGAATTCTCGCCTGCATAAAAACACAATTATCTTGTGCTTTCTATCTTTTCAAAATATGACACCACGGTATAAATTTATTTTGGATGGTAAATTGTTGCATTGTGGTACAAAAGCATGCAAATTGTCGGTGTTAATGAATGAAAGGGTATGAGAATATGCGTTGGAAACATATGCCACCTCTTTTCGCGACCCCACCCTCATCTCTCGACACATACGTATGATATGACATGGCACCCTTTAGTACAATAAATGGAGAGGTGAGAGGTTGAAGTCTCGTGATTCCTTTTACTGCCTCAAACTCAGCTGCAAGTTGAAATGTACTTAAAAGAGGTATTTGGGTGAAGTAAGAATCTCTCTACTCTTTTTTTTAAAAGATTTTATAAAATTTCGATATTTTATTCTTAGGATTTTATAAAAAAAAAAAATTAATAAAAATATTTTTTAATATCTTATAAATTTTTAAATATTTTATAAAATTTTTTGAGGAGTTTATAAACTTACTTGAGTACTTGCTTATTTCTTTCAAAATGCCAAATGGGTTCGACTGAGGTCCTCTCTATGTGAGGCATTTAATGTTAAATGTCCATGTCCATTTTATTTTAAAATTTTAAATTGTTCCAAGATATGACTATTTAATATATAGAGAAAATTAATTTTTCAAAATGGAAAGTGCTAGTTGAAAATGAAAATTAGCTTCTCAATGAAAACTTTTTGGATCCAATAAATGGAATACTGGAAAGTTCAGTAGAACGTATAATGTATATGAATTTAGAGAGAGAAAAAATAAAAAAAAATAAAAAAAAATGAAGAAGAAGAAGAAGAAGGTGAAAGCAATTTATAGGAAGAACAAATTAATTTATTATCTATTAGTGGTGTGGCCCAAGCCTTCAACCAGCCCATAAGTAAATGAAGACTGAGGCATCTCAACGTGGCCCAAGGCAGATAACCTAGGATCCATAGACAGACTGTGACAATGTGATTGGCCCATTATCAAGAATCTTGAATTTTTGAAGATTCGCTGTTGGGAGTTGGGACACAAGACGCATATGAAAATTTTCCAACAAACAAACACAATTAAGTCTACAATTTCCATAATTGTCACGCAACATGAGATTACCGTGTCTAGAAGCCAATAAGCCCTTGTGAAAACAACAAGACAAAAAGCTCCAAAGCTCTGCTTATGTTTGGATATTCATTTGCTATGACAATAGTTTATGAGAATATAGGATCAGTGATTGTTATTTTAATGTCTTTTATATTTTAGGTTTGTTTGGTACATCGTACTAATAATCACATCCAGTCACAACTCGTGAAGACTAATCAAAGATAATAAAATCTCCTTATCCGTTTGATGTTAAAGAGGTTAGGAATGGAGTTTGTAATCATTCTAATTTTTTGTTCCTTTTTTATTTGAATTGCAATATTGTAATACTGAATTTTTGTGCTTTCCTCGGTTGCCTCCCGTTCCCAATTAACTTTTCATTTAAAATAGAGGACATATCAATAAAATTAATTTAAAATATGATACCTTAAATCATGAGAATTGATAAGAAATTAATCACGTGAAGAATACAAACCCAGCTCAGCTCAAAGTAGGCCCACATAATCTTTCATATTAAATATTGTATCGGGCATTACTAGATGGCCTTATCTCGCCTTGTCCCACGAATCAAACGTGACTTCAATACATAATGAGTAACATAATTGATCGTTTCTCTTTAAATAATAATAAAACAGAGGAGTGGTTCTACATGCAAAATTATTTTAAATAAACCTATTGGAAGCCAAAATTACAAATTCGAAAACGTTCTTCCAACCAACAAATACAAAATCCTGAAATGACTAATCTGCTATATAGATACAACGGAGGGCTTTGGGTCTAGAAGTGAAGGACAAACATTTTGACATTCATTTTCATGAACTAGTTCCAAGGTAGAGGCACCATTTTCATGAAAATGGACTCAGCGTGGCGATGCATTTTCAGACAGCTTGTCTCTGAGATCCTTCAAAGCATCAACAACTTCTGCATCAAGATTGTGCTTCAACAATTTTCCCTGCATAGAAGTCGATCTGCAAAAATAATACCACAACAATAATTACAACATAAGTGGTACCAAAACCATCTCCCACTCTTAAAAGTATCAAATTATATACATATTCACCACGCAAAGGTTAATATCACAACCGTAAAATCATAAGCATATAGAAAGTAGAAAGAAGAAAAAACAAAACTTGGGAGAGACTTAATGAATTTGGAGCCTACCTTTGTTCTCGCAACATTTGCTCTACCTCCTTTTGTGAAGCTTTGATCTGCATTATACTCACAGCATCAGAAAAACGGGGAGACTACAGATTTACAACACCTGGGACAAATTTAATCTATAAATTAGATTTACGTAAGTTGTAAATACTCCACAATGACCAGAAATACAAAGTTTCAGAAGCAAGTGGTTCGATAGCATAGTTGTGTTAATAGCAACAAACCTCAGCAACCAACGCCTTTGAACTCCACACAAAAGCTCCCTGCAGAGAATCATGACAGAGGGAAAGTCCATTACTTAATGCAGATAATCTTGATTAAAGACAAATAATCCGTAAAAATGGTCTACAATTGGCAGCAGTTAAACTGGGACGAATCAATTGTCATGTGCCTCATGAGATAAAGATTATCAAGTTTAAGACAAACTTTACTGCTCATCATTAGAGGTTAAGAAACCACCCGAAAATTACCAAACAGAATTTGAATTTGAAAAAAGAAAAGTAGGAGTGGGATTACCAGACTGACTTATCCTAGTGTTTAGCTAAAGACATCAGGAAGAATCATTGTGTCCAAGTCATGTTCACTGTAGAATTTAGGAAATTCCAAAGGACGTCAAAAAGAATGACTTGGAAAGGGAATGGAAGAGTTTGTAGCAACAAACACCACTCCCAAGAAATGATTTTGTTTGAACTGCAAGTTCTGCAATGATCAAGTCAAGTTATAGTGCAGCAACTTAGGGACAGATGCAGGCTTATCTAACAATCAAGTAAATTACTTCAATAATGAAATATTGAAGACGAATTTTGTTTTCACCAAAAGTACATAAAGCAATATGCAAGTCCACCATAGTAGAAGATACAAAAATCTTGCTGCTCAGTTAATTGTAATGTTCCAGCCTTTAGGTGACTATGCAGATTGGAACTCAAGCACTTTCACAACAATGAACTCATACTTCAGTCAAGAGTATAACACAGTTCAATTTATTATAGCAAAAATTCCAAAATCATAGGAAGGCATACTGCTCCATAAGCTGCGTGCTGTTGACTATGGTCGGATGTCACAACCCAGACTTTTGGACAGCCATCATCTCTCAAAGCTACAACCTAACAAATTTTAAAAAAGGAAGCTAAGTGAGAGAAGCACAAATACATAATATTTCAACCAACCAATAAATATAATATCCCTCAAAAAATCAAGAATTCAATAAACTTAAGAAAAAAAGCCTCTGTGTATACCTTGACAACTCAAAATTATAACTACTCAAATGTCAAGTACCCATGGTAAAAAACAATAAAGGTAATAAAGAAACTAGAGAATGCTAAAAAGCATAGCAGATTTTCATTATAGAAAATGTTCTAGAAGTAATTAGCTATTTTTGAAGAGTTCGCATACTGATGAAAGTAGCTATAGCCACAATTGAAAGGAAAGCAGTGAGGACAACATGCTGGTGACTGACATCATGAATCAATTATTTTCTTGAAATTTGAGTTTCAATATTCTGGATTATGAATCAGAATAAATCAGAATGTAGAAGTTGAGTATGAAAGACCAATTATTTTTCTCACCTCTTTCTCAATCCACGCATCAGCACAGGTTTCACTTGAGTATACTATATCAATACTGCAAAATCATAATGTTGATGTTTACCAAATACATAAGCAAACAGATAGATGAACCATAATAAATGAGGTTTTCATGTGCATTTTTAAGGATAAAGTAACATTGAAATTACAGACACTTTCTAGCTCTAGGTGAGCCATCTAAAGGAAAAATTTTGCAAATATGGTTACATGTTGTAAGAAGGGTTTAAATTTATTTATTTGTTTTTAGTCTCTCTCTCCTTGAACCAATCATTTTAAAAGGGATAAATAAAAATATAAAGTCAGCGACACTTAACCTTTACCCTATTTTCAAAAGAAAAGGTACAACAAAACACTGAAGAACTTACAAAATCGTTGAAAAATAAAATTATTATAATTCTACTTAAATGAAAGAGTTCTTCATGACCCAGTTAAAAGGCATCTATCAAGATCAACTAAATACAAAAACAGGTAGATTTACTGTTGCATTAGAGATGCAGATGAATGACTTATGATACAATCATAACAAATGCACAAGGAGCATTTTTATAAACAGAAAAAAAGATATAAATGAACTATGTATGCATTGCTTTTCTGTCAGTAGAAAACAAAGAAATTGATTACTAAAAACAGCTCGAGTATCAACTATGATAAATGCAATTACAAACAGCAACACATAAGCTGTTTTCAAATGTCAATATAACAGACGAACACAGTTTCCAAGAAAATTAGGGCTGACAATAATTTAGGTTCACAAAAGAGTACCCAGCAAAATTTTCTTTGTGTGTTGGCAGGCCAGACATCATGGCATCAAATACAACCACCACTTTCACCTCTGTAGATGAAATACTAAATGAGATAAGTAACAGTAAGTAATAGAGCCTAGATTAAGATGCATGAGCATCAACTTACAACATGTTTTATATGCAGATTATCCACCATAAAAACATGGCAGAATATTTCATCATAGTCCCAATATAATTAATCCAAATATGTTAAATGCAATCATGAGTCCTGGCATCAATAAATGTAAAGCTCCTTAATGCCATTAACCCTTCTCTAAGTAACATAGGGATCAGATGAGATTAAAATGCTTAGTCAGGCAGCAATCATAGTCCAATGCTGGAAAGAGTTACAAAAACCAAACTTTGTCTGCTTACAGGAATTTTAGCAGAAAAATATATTTCTTCTCCCCCATACGAAAAATATTGAGCTACTTCCATGGCATAGGGATGTGTAAACTTATAAAAGATAATGAATGGGGATACGTGCAGAATTTCCTGTTCTCATATGGGAAGAAAATTTGGCACATTTACTAGTTGAACCAGTCATAATAATCTTAATATCAAACGATAATGTTTAGCTATTACATAACCTTTCTTGCATTATCTCTGGTGATGAGGTTAGAGGTATGACAAGTTGAACTTGCTACACCAGCCAAAATGTCCTCTGCTAGACTCTAACTATATTGAGAAGCATAAACAAGAGAGCATTCAAGGACAGTGCAGAAAATCACAAACAAAATGAGAGGTTTTATTTTACATAGTTTCACCCATCCCAATTTATGAGTTTATTGTATTGCTTTCTTGATAAGTACTTACAGTTGTAAATGTTTTTTGCACTCCCTGTATTTGGACATGTGTCAATTATCAGAAATAACGTTCCATTCATCCAAATATGGGTAGACTAACTAAACCAAGCTTCTCGAGCTCTTTTTAGAGTGGCAGTACAATACTCTTAGGTGAAGAAAACAGCGGGTCAGAGACTCAGAAGTGAAAGAAAATAAGAACTGGAGAAAAGGACCTATGATTTAAAAATCCAAGGTCTAGAATAAAAGCATAATCCCGTTAGCCACATTTACTATCCATGTTAAATATGACACAAGTACATCGAATACAATCAAAGTTCTACACATATTTAGACGTGTTATATAACACATTCAGCAATCATAATTAATACAGATTTAGCACAAACCTCTAAGCATACTAAATGTTACCAGTTCATCTACAAGCTTTTGGCGAGCAATGTCAAGTCTTCCATTCATGAAATGCTTCTTCAACTTTGCCCAATAGCCACATACATTATAACCATCAACAAGCAACACAGGACTTGCAGTCTCTATGCCCTGGTTAGTACTGTTGTAAGTAAATTAAGCACACAGGTTATGTTTTTAGATGTTCCAGAGCAGATAATCTGGAATTTTTATTAAACACTAGAAGTAAAATGCATTACTAGTAAAGAGACAAAGTAGGATCACGATAAAGCTCTGTATCTTCCGGCATTTCATCCTTCTCTACCCTCTTTCTACGGTAACTAGTAGCTGGCCTTGGTGTATTCGATTTTCTGTTTTGAAACTCCTATGAAGTTTCAACTAAAGCAATTAATAACTAATAATAGAGAAGAAGTTCAATCTCAAAACTAAAAGGATTTTCATCAAATTAGTAACCTTCCATAGTCTTAAGAACTGCAAATTCTGCTTGACATTTGACGTAATTCTGGGAGGCGGTGGCTCCGAACCCTATCAAAACAAAACTTTTACTTGTTAAGGACCAAAGTGATTCCACATGAGAGATTATTATGTCCCATCAAAGAGCTTTGTGTAGGAAAGAATTTTCCTTTCCCTTTTGGACAGAAAGGAAACCATCCTGCTTCAATAACATCTAAATGGGCGACAGTCTAATGAAAATCACCAAACTACCATCAGTTCTTGTATGCTCAGTTTCCATTAATGAATTCAAATGGGGAAAAATTTAATCTACAAGCTTTACACAATTCACGTTCTTCTTCAAGCCAAAATTTATTCTTTCCCTCTTCCATCTTCCATGGCCCCTTTGGAGATATGCAAACAATTCGGATACTCCAATACAAACTAATATAATCAAGCAAATCACCTTTGAACGAAGTAATACTCAAGAAAGACCAAAAGTAACAAGAGAAAAGAACTACCTTAGGAGATGGTGATTGAGGTGTCTTACTCTTCTTGGCTACAACCTGGGAAGAATAGTTGTAGCGACTGTATGCCAATGCGCGAGCTGCTGCTGCTGATAATGATGACGATGAGGAAGTAGTTGATATGGGCTTCATGAGTCTGCCGCTATGTTATCACTATTCTTATTGTTGAATTCCACATACATTCATCTTCTTATTTTTCTGAAGAACGTCATGATAAAGGGACTATTAAAATCATAGTAGGAAAAATGAATTTCTCTTCATGTGCCTGCTTCACACATTTACACCAACCCTTGAATTATGTACAGAAGTTCAGTGATTGATGTATCTGAATTTCTTGAAGTATAGGGAGAAAGCCAAAGATTGTTAAGGTTGTGGTGCACCATGGGCCACCCGCCAGATATTTCGAGGCTCCATTTGCCCATAGCCTACATGTATTAGGGGTAGCGGCAAAATGCATATTAATTATCAATGTACATGCGTATAATAATAATAATAATAATAATAATAATAATAATAATAATAATAATAATAATAATAATAATAATATAAACACAAAATGACATTGCCGAGGAAAAAGGTTGGGGAAAAAACGAAAAAATTGCAAAGAAAATGAAAAATACTATATGCCATTCATCAATGAATGTAGAATTATTTTGATTGTGAAACTATCAAAAATAATTAAGCTATGTAATTAAGTGGCCGTAGTTGTGCACGCCATAATTTTTATAGAGTGAAATAAATAAATATTTATTTCTTAATATAAAATTATAATTTTTCAATTATTTATTTGAATGTTTAGATTGAATCAAAGAAAAAAAAATATTAAAATGAAGTAAAATAGTTAAAGAAAATAATAGTAATAATTTGAGAGGAAAAGAGTTAGAGAAGAAGAAAGTGAGCAAACTATTTATCATTATTTTTTGAAGTGCCGTTAATTTTGCAACTCATCTAAAAATATGCTAAGATGGTACCTATTTCATGCAATACACTGACAAGCAGGAGTCTCATGATTCCTTTTGGACGCTTGGCCTCCATTTCATCACTTCTGCCATACCAATATTCGTCTCAAATTATTAATTCTCCATATTTCATAATATATGTGATTATGGTTGGATCTGTTTATCATTGAGTTAGGTTCCGATCCTACATGGTCAACCAAAATATAAGTTAGCATGGAATGGTTGGATGGAAGTAGTCGAGTCCTGCAATCAATAATACACATCAGACTTGTCAAGGGACCCTTAGTTAAGACATTCCGATACTCAAGTTAGTACAAATTGACTAGAAAATAGAGTGGCAGAGTGAGGACCAAAGTAATAATGAACATATCTTCCTGAAGGATTCCGATGAGGTGTTTATAGTCTTTTTTTAGAGGTTAAAATGTCCATGATGCTCTCGCTTATGCAGTGAGGGCCTTTTGTCCTTGTCTAATGACCTTTAGGTCTTCTTCCTCTTGAAAACTCCTCTAGGTGGCGCCTTCTTTTTCTTCTCACGATATGAAAGAGATCTTCGCATTTAATGCAGTAGTAGAATGGTGGTATAATTGAGGCATGCTGCTTTGCTAGTACATTTAATATGGGAGAATGGTGGTTGTGGTGCATTCAATACAATAGTAACTGGTGGTGGTGAACTGCTTCATGTTTCTCTAATCGGCATTTTAGGATTGAGATGTTTTTGTATTTATGAGTCATCTAGCCATGCTCTAGTTGAGATAATGGGACTCCTCGAGCCTAAAGGCCTCTCTAGCTGAAGGTACAATGACTATTCTCAAGCTGATCGACCACATAATGGTCAACTGGAAGGATGTTGTAAATGAGCTAACGAAATAGCCTAATGAGGTTTTGGGCCTAATTGATTACATGGTTGACTATTAGTGGGATGGGCCTGTTAGGCTTCGCATATCATGAGTCCCCCACTCTTGAGTCTTGATCGAGCTTCCAACTAGAAGGAATGGGGAGTAGCTAGCTTGGAAAACTGAAAGTTTGACAAAGGTTTTAATTCATTTATCATCTTTAAATTTCAAAACTCGACCAGGGTTTTAGTGCATTTATTACATCAGTTACATTAGATAACACAATCAATAACCAGTAGATCCGAAATAATTACCCAATAGTAGGTCAATTTAGTTAGTTGGTTTACCCCTTGGCCGAAGGCTATAGATAGTGTGTTATATTTCTTTATTTACCACTTTAACAACAATCTTGAGAGGTCGAGCTCTATAAAGTTTTACCACTTGTAAGTAACAATTTGAATTCACTTTCCTTGTTGACTTTATAAGTTCCCTTCGACCTTGTCTAGTTTAAATCTCTTACTTTCGACAAGTTATTAATAGGAAAGATGCTTAGAGTTTTTAGGAAGGGTAGCGGAAGGGGAAGTGATTTTGATATGACAAGATTGGATGCAGATTCAACCAAGAGGGTGAGTGACTCGACTAGTGGGACTAGTGAGTCTTTGAGCGATAGCTCTAGCTTCTTTGGCAGTTTGAGTAATACAAAGATTGATGTTGAGAGGAGAGCTAGGCCATCCAAGAAAGCAAGTTGACCTCCGGTGTCTCGAGGTAGGCTCTTTACAACCAACCATTATAGTGATATAAGGTCTGAGATCAAGGATAAGGATCTTAAATTGATTAGGCATCGATACCATATTCCACTGAAGTTTGAATTAATTATTCCTACGCTTAATAATAGGATGCATCGACCCCCAGTAGATTATATAACAATCTTTGAGGATACCTTAAAGTGTGGGCTTAGGTTCTCGATAGTGCAACCTATAGTTGACCTCCTCGCTAGTCTTTAGGTTTGCATCACCTAACTGCTCCCAAATTATTTCTCAACCTTGTATAGTTTTGTTGTTTTAATGTTTATACATGACCAACCCTATTCTTTCCCAAATTTTAGCAACCTTTTTCACCTCCAGATGTCCCAAAAGTCGAGTAGTACTAAGGAGTCAAGCTTTTATTAACTTATTGCTCACCCTTGTCAAAAGATATTAGTGACCCCCTCCTCTTCACATGGCCAAATTTGGAAAAAAAAACTTTATTTTTTTTTCTTGTGCCTTTGGTAAGGTTGGGTTCAACATACCTAGGGTGGGTTGAGAGGCTAGGTCGAGATACCTGGCATTGAGAACCCAACTTGGAATAACACATTTATTCGAGATTTAGTCTAGTTTGATATAATAGAGGTGGTGGGGTACATTGAAGAGAGAAATGCTGCTCAACTGAATATGCCAACTAATGCTCAACTAGGTAAACACAATTGTTAACTTCTGTTACTTTTTAGTTTATAGTTTCTAGTCAAAAATAATATATTAATTTGTGTTATTGCAGATTGAGCAAAGATAATGAACCACACTTGACAACAAGCAATGACTCCCCAACAAAAGGCATAGGAGCGCTGACTAGCAGCTGCCCATCAAGAGGCCATATCTTAATGTTCATCTCAAGGCGTCGTAGTGCAACAACCATTGTCGACCATATCACTATTTGCTCTGCTTGTCATCATGGAAGCTGCTAGCCCCCCTCCTTAACAGAAAATAAGGACCATTGATGAGCAGTCTCCCCCTCTGAAGAGAGCTGCCATGGGGAAAGGGAAAGGAAAGTCTATTGACGCCTCTATCTTCAACCCCTAACTAGATGACGAATTATTTCCTTTACCAGCTTTCCCTAACCCAAGGTTTAGGCCCAACGTAGGGTTCTAAAATGGCATCAATGCTAGGGCTAGGATCAACTGGAGTAGCCTTTCTTAAGGTGTTAACTAATGGCCTCTTTTCGTCTAATTAGAAGAAGATATTATAGCTTTGGCAACTGGAAGCCTTGAAAGTGTTCACATACCATGTGAACATGATAAGTTTATGATCGAATTCAGTTAGTTTTGAAACTGATCATTTGTATTCAATTGTTTGATCAAATTTTCTCTTGCTACAAGTCAGACAATGGGGTTATAATTTTTACCAAATGGCTAAACTAGCCTTGGTGGACTGAGAGAAGCTACAAAAAAAGCAAGAGCAAACTGAAGTGACCCAGACTTAGATCGAGTCACTCCAATCTAGCATTACTGAGCTAACCAAGCAAGTTGAGGAAAAAGATGGGGAGCTACTAGTTATCATATCTAAAAGAGCTATTTGGACAAGCTGCTGAGGAAAGCGAGGTTGGAGGTGGAAGCAGCTACATTGTCTGGTCAAGTTTAAGATACAACAATGCTGTTTGATACGCTCAACATGAATTTTTCAAGTCACTACTGAGCATTCGCAAGGATGCTGTTTAATAATTTATGCTGAGCTTTGCCTTCTAAGAGGCCAGTGTCATCTTTGCAGTCAACGACATAAAGGTAGCCTTTCAACAGGCCATAAAATAGCTAGAATTTTTAGGTTACTAGTTTCAAATAGAAGATAAAGCCCATCTAAACATGCTCCAAAATGAGCAACTCAAGGACTATGATGACACTGTGCCTGTTGAGGAGGCTGAAACTCCAATCCACCCAAGAGTGATTGAGGTAGGGAAAGAGTTTGGTTTCATGAGTGACTTTGCCTTCGACATCAACGATGGCAAAGTTGATGTTTCATCCTATTTTTCTACCGTTGGTTGAACATTCCTGACAAAGGAGGATAGCTCTTCTCAAACTATAGGTGCCACCTAATAAGCAGTGGAGGAGGAGATCGAGGGTCCTCCAACAGTTGTGAAAGTGAACTCTGGTGATGAGCTCAACCAAGTTATGGATGAGGTGGTAGCAACTCATGGTGCTGGAGGTGAAGGGGTTGGCTAGAGCTTATAGTGCTTTTATTTCTTTTGCTTTATTTGACCTAAACTGCCTTGTGAGGCATATTATTCAATCTATTGTAATTTGGAAAGCTTTCTAAATGTAACTTGAACATTTTTATTTTATAATATCAACTTTTTAATCATGCTTTGTCAACTTGCCCTTTTATTGATTTTCTTTCAATTCATTAGTTCGACTTTAAATGAATGAAAAAGCAAACTTTATTTCCATCTAGCTCATTGATTAGCATAGTTTTTCAACTTGGAAGTTAATTTTAAATGGACGAGTAGAGTTATGAAATTTAATATCAATCTGAGTTATTCAAAATTGATATCTTCATTGTAATTAAATGGACAGGCTGTAAGCCGTGGTCATACACAAGTCGACTTTACTGGTTTTAATTCAAACTATTGTGCTATCTTTGTGTCAAAATTGGGCATTTGTTGGTTGGCTTGAAGACAAGATAACAATCAACTAAGAGGTCAATTTTAAACAATTCTCTTTTTAACAAAATAATTAGGCTAGAAGCCATTATTGCAATTGAGTGGATCTATTGGTCAGCTTGAAGACAATATAGTGCTTGTTTAAGGAATGATTGGTTTAGAAGTTATGACTATATTTTAAAGCAAGGACTAATCAAATAAAATTGATTTTTGTTGGTTTGGAACTAAATTAAGAAAGAGTTGGATGGAGACCAAAGTCTCTTTATACATAGAATTTTTTCAAGTTTACCGTATTCCATGGTCAAGAGAGCTTGTTTCCATCCAAATCCACTAGTCTATAAAAGTTATGTTTTGCCACTTTGACTATCGAGTAGGGCCCTCCTATTTTGGATCGAGTTTTCCCATATTTTTTGAAACTTCAACCCTCTTCAGGATGAAGTCTCCAACCTAAAAGCTTATTGGTCGAGCACCATTATTATAGTGCTTGGTCATCTTCGACCTATATTTTTTTATTGTTATGTATGCCTACTAGTGCAACTCCTCAATTGTTTTGAGGTCAAACTCTCTTTCAAATTCATTCCTGATCAGGTTCTAATGAATCACTCAAGCTATGTACTATATCAACTGTGTTGGGCCTATTGCCTTTGAGCCATAGACCAAACTATAAAAACTATGCCCCATAGCGATTCTATGAGTAGTTTAATATGCCCATAAGACGGCCGAGAGGTCATCCACGTAACTTGCTTTGGATCCTTCGAGTCAAGTCTAAATGTGGTCTAAAATGGTCTTATTTGTGACTTCAATTTTCTCATTCACCTGAGGGTTTCCAACCAACGTGAAGCATGTCAAATTTCCAAACTTTCACACTAGTTCCTCATGTTTTTGCTTTGGAATTGCATTCCATTGTCTAATATCAGCACCTTTGGTAGACCAAAGCAGCATATGATATTTTTCCACAAAAAGCTTCTAATAAATGCATCGATTATTTTTAGGATCACCTCTACTTTGACCCAGTTAGTAAAATACTCGATCATTTTAATCAATGTACTTCTTTGACCTATAATTTTTGAAAATGAGCTAACTATGTCTATCCCCAACTGGTCAAACAGCCATGTAATTTGAACTAGCATTAGCGTTGATGCAAGTTGATAGGGGATATTGAAGTGGACCTGGTAGGATCGATAATTTCTGGCAAACTTGACGGCATCTTTTAGTAAGGTTGGCCAAAAATATCCATGTCTGATGACCTTGTAGGCCAATACTCATCCTCCCGAGTGATTGCCATAGATACCCGAATGGATTTCCTACTAGACCTCTATAGCCTACTATGATGTCAAGCACCTTAATGATAGTCTAAAAGGAGATCTCCTATATAGTTAACCATACTCATCAAGGGCAAACTTTGCTACTCGATCTCGAGCTTGTGCATGCCTACCTTTTTCTCTAATACCTTACTTCCCCTTAAGTAGGCTTTAATTTTGTCCTGCCAGAAGGAAGTTGATTCTTAGATTTGCCCAGGTTCTGCTCGAGACCACCTATGGTGGGTTTCTTGGAGACTAAAAATGTGATAGTTTTATCTTTGGTGTCCTTCATCGACTGGCAAACTTAGATAAGGCATCTGCCCTTTCATTCTCTGATCTTAGGACTTAACTAAGGGTGAACTTTAACTATTGTTGCAACTTTTTGACCTCAATGAGATACCTACTCATTATGGTCTCCCTTACTTCAAAGTTCCCTTCGAACGGATCTGCGACCAACTAAAAATCTGTAATGGCTGTTAGATGCTTGACTTCCCTATCGACGGCTATCCTTATACTGATAAGAAAGGCCTCATACTCTGCGTTATATTGGTGACAGGGTAGTCAAGTTTGATGGCAAAGTCATACTCTTCAAACTGGGAGAAACATAGGGAAATGCCCATCCCTTCTTCTATCGAAATTGCTAAGCCATTAACATGTAGGATTCAAATAGGTGGATCCTAGTTGATCTCTCTGGGTAGGTTGATACATTCTACTACAAAGTCTACTAACACTTGGGCTTTCATAACAACTCGGGCTAGCAAGTGATGTTAGACTCTTATAATGTGATACCCCATTTTGTTAATCTTCTCGATGTGTTCGATTTTGATAGTACCTATTTCAATGGTTGATTCCTCAAGATAATAATAGAATATGATTGAAAATAGGGCCTCAACTTCCTAGCTACTGTGACCAAAGCAAGAGCAAACTTTTTGATTTCCCAGTAATTATGTTTTGGTCCTTGCAAATCTTTGTTGCTATAATATATTGGTCTATGTGTGCCATGTCGAGTTGAGACCAAGATGGAGCTAATTGCTATGATGAGGTCGTTAGATAAATATATAAGATATCCTCAACCTTAGGCTTGGCAAGCATCAAAGGTTATAACAGATATTACTTTAAATCAACTAAAGCCTAGTCACACTTCTCCATCCACAAGACCTTTCTCGCATTCCTAAGGATTCTGAAACATGACAAGCTTTTATCTACTGGTCAGGTGATAAACCGACCCAAAGCTATGATTCTTCAGAATAGCCTTTACACGTCCCTAACCGTTCGAGGTGGTAAGATGTCCAGAATTACCTATGTCTTTTGTGGGCTTGCTTCTATGCCCATTTAGCTAACCATGTACACCAAAAAATTTTGTCGTCTTACCCCGAATGTGCACTTATTGGGGTTAAGTTTTTGCCAAATGCTCATAGTATTGAGAAAATATGATCAAGATCGGCTAAACAGTTTTGTTCTCTTTCTATCTTGACAATCATGCTATCAACATAGACCTCCATGATCTGCCTGATCTCATTCTTAAATATGAAGTTCACATGTCTTTGGTAAGTTACACCTGTATTCTTGTGGCCAAAAGGCATGACCAAAAAATGAAAATAGTATAAACCATTAGGTAACACAAAGGAGGTTTTATCCCTGTCTTTAGGGACTATAAAATTTTGATAATAACCTTAGAAGACATCCATCATGCTTAAAAGATCACAACCTACCGTTGAGTCAACTATTAAATCTATTTGAAGCAGTGGGTAAGGGTCTTTAGGACAAGCTTTATTCAAACAAGTAAAATCATTATACATCCTCTATTTGCCATCATTTTTAGGGACAAGAACTATTCTACAAAGTTAACTAGGATATTGAATTTCTACAAAGTAGACTAGCCCTAAGAGTTTGTTGACCTCTTCCTCGATGATCTAGTATCTTTCAGCATTGAAGGTCCTAGTCTTCTGCTTGATCAGCTTGAATGAGGGGTCCACATTCAGGTTGTGGATGATGATGCTGGGGTCAATTCCTTATAGGCCAAGAGCTTTCCATGCAAAAACATCAAAGTTCTTTCTAAGGAAGTCAATCATCATACATTTGATCCTGTTTCCCAATTTAGTCTCGATCTTTGTAGTCTCATTGGGATTTTCAAGCTCAAGTTCTATAGTCTTGAAATCTCCCACCGGTTTGACCCTAGTTTCCTCCAACTTTCTTTTCTTACTTCCATGTCCCTCTTTGGGTTTTGTTACTAGAACATCCCCCGAATGTTCAGTTTAATTGAGTCTTCTGCTCATTTTCCTTGACAAAGATAATGTAGCATCACCAAGCCTCTTTCACATTACACAGCAACTCTCCTATTTCTACTGCTGTTAAGAATTTAACCTTCATGTGGTAAGTTAAAACAACTACCCTAAAGTCATTTAATGTTGATCTTCCAATTATGGCATTGTAAGCAAAGGATGCGTCGACCACTAAATAGTTGACCATGAGTGTCCACCTTCTGGGTGCTTCAGTAAATGAGGTAGATAGATTTATGGATCCTTCAAGAATGATTTCGGACCCTCCAAATCCGATCAGGGGGTACAAACTACCTCAAACTTTAGGTTTTCCAAATTCACCCTCTTTAGAGTTGACAAAAAAATTATGTTTACTGAACTACCGTTGTCTACCAAAAACTTCCTAACCTTAAAATTTGCAATTTCAACTGACACAGTGAGGGAGCAATTCAGCTTACTATCGGTCCCCTAGTGCTCAAGGTGCAAGAGATCATAATCCAAAAAAGAGATAGGTTCTGCACTAGTGAATATGGGTGTTCAAAAAGAATTAGAACTGACTAAAAATCAAAAAAACCAAACGGAACAGAAATAGTTTCAGTTCGGTTTTTGGTTTTGAATTTAAAAGAAAAATTGATTTTCAATTCAGTTTATTTATTCAACTAACCGAAACCAAATTGAAATATCAATTCGATTCGATTTTCAATTTTCAATTTTGACAACCGAACCAAAACCAATTTTTTCATTCATATATAATTTTATTATTCAAGTGCTACTAGTCTTATTTTTACTTCACATTTTTTTATTAAATTTTTTAAGTCTAAGATAAATAAATATAATTTTTCAAATAATGTAAATGTTAATGTATTTTTAAGTTTTTGGGATAAATAAAAGAAAATTTTTGATAAGGTGAAATAACTGAGGAAAAAAGAAATAAAATTGGAGAAGAGAAACTAATACTATATTGTTTTTATTTTATAAAAAATAATTAATTTTATCATTTTATTACTAAATAAATCAAAATAGTTATTAAAAACCCCACGTTTTATAAATAGTATAGATATTAATATATGACATATAAAAAATATATAAAAATATAAATGGTTATGATATAAAGTGACAAAAATGATATTTTTTCTAAACTCAAACGGTACAATTGAATAATTTTTTTATTATACGAACTAATACACATTACATATATAAATATAGATAATTATGACTTAAAGAGCAAAATATGTTATATAAAAAGAAAATTAAAAATGTTCTTTTAATTAATTAATTAAACTTATATATATTATAGGGTATGTTGATGAGTAAAATTGAAATTTCAATTTAAATTGCAAACTAAAGGATAATGGATTGAATCCTATTAAGCTACTCCTATGTGTCTGCAGGCCAATAAAGCTTTTATCTATATTATTGTAAAAACAAAGACCGTTTTATGTCAAAAATAGAAGTTATTTTTGTTTATTTACATAATTTGTCATTTTAATTATTCCAACAATAAAAATGGACAATATAATTTGAAGGATAAATTGGAGAATTCAACACACACAAAAAAATAGTTTGCATACAAATTTTATCAATATTCCAAAATTGCCATTTAGAAATGATGATTTAATAAGATTATAATTATATTTTTCATAAGATTTATAAATCTACAATCTATATTATGGTGTCATTGGATTAATTAGCTATTTAACTAGAGTAGATTAATTTTCAAATTTAATTACCTATTCGATCTTGGTAATTAAGATTTGAATGTGCAAAAATCGCATGCATCTGCCTTGGCGGTTATAAGCTAACAATTTTAACACACTCAATGTGTGTACTAATATTTTTATAACTTAACATAATTGAAATATTTATGTATCTTCTTAAATTTATAATATTTTAAATATATTTATTTAGAATAGATAAATTATAATTTTATCAAAAAATATTTTTAATATACCAAAAAAAATTTAATTCAATATTTTCACCTAAAAACAAATATTTTTTTTTCATCAATATACTTTTATCAAATAAATTTTTGCATAATAAAAGAATAAATAACCCAATTCAAATTTTTTATCCAACAAACTTTTATCAAATAAACTTTTATCACAGTTTTTTTTATTTTATTTTTGTTCGGTTTTAATTTAAACCGAAATCAAAAAAATCAAAAAAATCAAAAAAACCTATTCCATTTCGATTTTAACCAAAAATGAACTGATTTTTTTAGTTAAAAACATGATCGAACCTACTTCGGTTCAAAAATTCGGTTTGATTTTTGGTTATAGATTTTGAAAAATAAAAAAATTTTGGTTAACCAACCAAACCATTTAGTTTAGTTAGTTTTAACCAAATGAACACCCCTACTAGTGAAGAGTTGAAAAACTATTTCAACTGGGGAAGATTTAGTTGACTCTAGTCTCCTCTAGTTCTGCCTCCTAGCTGTTTTGAAGTCCCCTCCAGTTAGACCCATACAATAGTATCGATGACACTATGGTGGGGCGGACGCCAATCATTGGTTGGCTTCTTCACTTTATCTTCCCTTCTTAGGCTGATCGATCTTTCGTTACGGGGAGTCTGGTCGATCTTTCGCTACGGGGAGTCTGGTCCATCGACCTATATCCTAGCTAGCTTTCATGTCAACATACTTTTTCAAATGTCCTTATCAAATGAGCCTTTCAATCTCATCATATAGGTTGAAGTAATCTTCAGTGTCATGCCCCTTCTGTCTATGGAAGTGATAATATTTCTTAGATCTCTTCATGGCCTTGGTTTCAGTTAACTTTCTAGGCTTTTTAAAAAGGTTATCATTCTGGATGGCAAACAAGACCTTCTTCCTTGTAGTATTCAATGAGGTATAGTTGTGAAATCTCTTGATAGGCGATCAATCATCGTCTTTGTGCTACCTATCATGTTTCTCCTTGGCTTTCTTCTTTTCATTGTTAGGGTTGTTATACTTTAGTCTGTTCATGTCTTCTTAGGTCATATACCTCTTAGCGAGGTTGAGCAACTTTTTCATCGATC
This sequence comes from Jacaranda copaia, assembly GCA_014898725.1. Taxonomy (NCBI): domain Eukaryota; kingdom Viridiplantae; phylum Streptophyta; class Magnoliopsida; order Lamiales; family Bignoniaceae; genus Jacaranda; species Jacaranda copaia. Next base: position 91,571 of record JACGDI010005315.1, on the reverse strand, counting down.
TTGGTCTCTCCCTGATCAATGTATTAGCGCATTCCTTGAGTCTGAGACCAAGGAACAACACATCAGTCAAGAATTTGATCTAAGGACTATCAATTTTCAGTACTTCGGTGTTAAATATGGCAAAGAAATCCCAAAGGGAATCTCCCTCATTCTATTTCACTATATGCAAATAGGTGTGGAGGAATTTTACCTTCTATCTGCTAGTAAACTAGTGTAGAAACTTGTCACAAAGCTAGTCATAGGAAAAAATTGATGCTGGCTCCAACTTAACAAACTAATTAAGCACTATGCCGTGGAATATGGTAACTAGCATTTTCACATGAATATACTCATTATGTCCATGGAGCTGCATCATGTGCTCAAACTGAAGTAAGTGCTCATTCGGGTCGGTTGAGCCAACATACCGAGGGAAACTAGTTAAAATATTTGCATCAATGGAAATGCACTCATCGATTATCTCCTAGATAAATGGTAATTCTTGCTCGTGGCAAAGTCGGGGTGTGCTATTATGCTAAAGGTTCCTTTCTGTGTTTCTCCTCAAAATTTCCTTGAGGCTTCTATTCAATTATTAGACTTGGTGCAACACCTCTTCCCACTTTTCTCGACCTACTTGTGACGTGTTTCTATTTAGTTGAGGTTTCTATTGCTTGACCCTATTGCACTGTGGGGCTCAAATGGGTCAAGCGAGATGTTCCATAAAGTTAGCTACATCTTCCTAGGGATACGGGTGAGTCTCTTCTCATGGAGATTGACCTAAACCATCATCAAGTCGATTAAGAGGTTGACGTGTCTTTTACCTCGTCCTATCCTCTCTTTGGAGCCTTTTGTCATGATATGAAAGATGGGGGTGACGCTAGCTGCTAATCTGGGTTAACTCTTAGCTTTTGAATGGTAGCTGACAACTAAGCTGAAATCTGGGCTGATATTTGCTTACTTATTAACTGCATGAGCTGTGGCAAAGTTAGAGTTACTGTTTACTTATACTAGGAACTGGGTCCAACCTCATCCTACTTTGGCTGGGGATAAGGAAGACAGGTTGGGGACCTTCTAGCCTCCTTCCTTTTTGAAACGACTCGCTGTTTACCATTTGCTTAGGGTATGAATTCTAGAACCCACAAACAACACCAAATGATAATAGTAGGGTCTATTTATTAGAGAGTTGGGCTCTAGCCCAATATAGTCAACCAGAATATGAGTTGGAGTGGAATGGTTGAATGAAAGAAGATTGAGTCCTGTAAATAATAACACATATCAGACTAGTTGAGAGATTCTCAACTAAAGAACTCAAACACTCAAATCAATACAAATCAACCAGAAAAGAGAGCAGCAGAGTGAGGGCCAAAGTAATAATGAACATAACTTCACGAAAGGTTGCGATGGGGCATTTATAGTCTCTCCTGAAAGGTTAAAATGTCTATGATGCCTTTACTTATGCACTAATGGCCTTTGTCTTTGTCTAAGGACCTTTAGGTCTTCTTCCTCCTAAAAACTCATCCAAGTGGCGCCTCCTCCTTCTTCTCAAGATATGGAGGAGATCTCCACATTTAATACGGAGGTAAAATGATGGTACAGTGGAGGCACTCCGCATGTCAACACATTCAATGCAGCAAAATGGTGGTTGTGGTGTATTCACTGCGATGTGACTAGTGGCGGTGAATTGCTTCATATTTCTCTTATTGACCTCTTGGGTCGAGATGTTTCCTTGTTTGCGAGTCATCTAACCATGCTCTGGTCGAAATACTAGGACTCCTCGAGCCTAAAACCGCCTCTCTAGTTGAGGGCCCAATGACTATTCTCAAACTGATCGACCACACAATAGTCGACTGGAAGGATGTTGGTAATTGAGCTAGCGAAATAACCCAATGAGATTTTGCGCCTAGTTAATTACATGATCGACTATTAGTGGACTGGACCTGTTAGACTTCTCCGTATCAATTTGATTTAATATTATAACACGAGTAACGTCATAATTAATTTACACTGATCGACTTCCTCATTATATTACAAACATATAATGAACCATGTTATGAAATAGGTCAAGATGCTAAGCAAGTTGGCGGGTTCAGTAATGGTCTGTAACTATAGGAGGCATTGAATGTTACAGTTACAGTTTATTTTAAATTGTCAAATAAGTAATCATTTAATATATAATTCAAACTAAATCAAGAAGAAATTAATTATTTAAAATATGACTATAGCAAGTTGAAAATTAATCTTTTATGAAAAACTTTTTGAGCTACAAGAAGGAATAAAGGAAATTCCAATAGAATGTATGGGTCGTCATGAATTTCTGCCATCAGAAAAGGAGAAAAAAATATTATTAGTGGAACCAATTGTGCACATATTAATTTTAGCTGATAGAGAAGTGACACATATAAAATAATATGCTAAATATTAATTTAAATTTTTTATTTTTTTCTTGAAATCTATTAAATTTAATTCCAAAAGATAAATACTGAATTTTAATTAATATTCTAGTATTTATTTTATGATAAAATCAAATATTGACAAGTGTTAAAGATGAAATATCTATATCTATGGATCAATCGAATCAAAGATATCTGATATAATATCTTGATATTTAACATTATCTTTTGATATTTGATTTTGTCAAATCAAATATGTTTGATATTATTTCTTGATATTTGATATTATCTTATCTAAGAGATAATCATAAAAAAAGTTCAAGTCAATTTGAAAGTCTCTCGTAAAAAAATCTATATAAAGAGGTGATCAAAACTCATTACACACAATACAAATACTAGCAAGTGAGAACCTTTGAAGGAGTCCAACAAATTCAAGGAGATCCACAACGTTTCATCATATTTTGGCATTTGATTCAAAATTAAAGTACGAAACTCTCGAATTTGTGTTATTTTTTTCAAATCAAATTAAAGGAGATCTACGGCGTTCAAAGAATTCTTTGTGAAGCTCATATATTTTTGGCGTTTAATTCGAGATTAAGATGCAAAGCCCTCGAATTAGTATTATTTTCTTCAAATTAAATTCAAAGAGATCTACAATGTTCAAGGCAATTTTTGCGGAACTCATTAAATTTCATAATCATATTTGGTAGGGAAAAATCAAAATATTAGATTAAAGATTGAATCCATATTTGATAAATTTTAATTTTATTTTATTTGTATGATTTTTCTTATCTTGTAATTTTGTTTATTGTAAACAAAAAAAATTATGCTTACACCAATATTTCTACCATCAGAAAAGTGTGGATATAGTTATTGAAATATTTGTATATTTAATAAAATATGATAATTTTATATCTTCTAGAGTCCAATTAAACTTGAAGTATTTTCCTAAAAACCAAGATATAAACAACTACATTGAATTGATTATGACATTATCTGAACAGATTTCAGTCAAAAGAGAGTAAGAAAAGAAAATATGAAAGCAATTTGCATGAAATCTTATATTAGTGCTGTGGGCCAAACCTCCAACCGGTCCCAGGTAAAGATAGAGTTATTTAGGCATGGAAACACGCTAAGGTAGGGTAAGTTTTGATTTAAATAAGTTAGGCATGTAAAATAAATAAAAAATATGAGTCTAACATATTATTTATGATAAATTTTTTTTAAGGTCAGATTCGGTTTTTTAAACAAATTCAAAAGTCTTGATATGATTTGAAAATCAATATAAAAACCTATTTTATATAGGTTCCAATAACTTAAGCATTAAATAATTCTCAAGAAATTAAATTCATGTGAATTAATTAGATTCTACAAATAAACCCTTTCATGAGGAACGGATAAGTTTGATTACAATGATGCAAAGTTTTTTGTAAGTAAATTATAATATCTAAAAGATAGTTATTCATTTGATTATTCAGACAGTGGGTGAGTGGTTTGTAATAAAATTATTGTTATGATATCATTTGAATTATCTGTCAATAATAATTTAGAGGCTAAATTTGGAGTATCAATAAATTGGTATCCAAACTGCTTTTTGCATGGTGAAAATTTTATTTTGCCCTCCAAATTGCATTATCCTTTTTAATTGTTGAGAAAATAAAAAGACAATTTATGTAATAATTTTGAATACAGAGACAAAACATGCTTCCTTTTTATAATAATATAGATATAGATGTATAGGATGAGTAAAAGGGCAAATTTGATATATTAAAAATTGGTATCACGTATAACTTCCATTTTAGACACACAAGAGGCTTTCTTTTTGCCAATAGCCCTCACACGTGGTCCTCACATGTCTATACGTGTTAAGTGTAGTATAATTTTATTTTTAAAAAATTTCATTCAATATAATAAAACTTAATTAATAAATTATTTAACAATAATTTTATTTATTTGCCATCATGATGCAATGAAACTTTATGGAAAAGATATTATTAAATTAAAAATTTATTAAAGCACGTTATAAGAATATCGCTAGGGTTTCAACCAGAAAAAACATCATGACAGTTGTTCTGCCCATTACGTGAACAAATTAATTATATCATATGCTTATACATTAGTTCTCTGATACAGAGCCCTTGCTAGTCATATTTTTCTGGTTCCATCCCTAGCGACATTATTTTTTCAATTTTGTGCAAGGCCAGAAACTTTTTTCCGTTCTTAATTCTTGAATTTTGGGTTTTAGATGATTCAAGTTTGGTGCTGCAATTCACTCGTGTTTTTCATAATTAAACAAGGACAAAAAATATATAATTAATAATAATCTATACTATTAATAAAGAGTCCCCTTTTGTATGTTTTCAAACGTCTTTTCCAAATTATTCTTATTTTTTTAAAATTTTCATATTTATATAAAATAACAGTCATCCCCCTTCTCTCTCCCACTCCCCTCACTACTACAAAATAATAATTCCAAAAAGTTATACACAGTCATAAATATTTCTATTTTTCTCAACTTCTTCCTATAGGTATGATATCTCCCATTTAAATTATTTTTGTATTTTTATTATGTTATTTTTTCAAAGATGCATGATTAATGAGTTTGGCATTAGTGTTAATTAATTATTTTTTCCCTATTATAATAATTATTTTCAAACTACTAAACGCACACACATCATGTGTGCTTTGACTACTAGTTATTAAAAAAGCCTAAAGACCATAAATTAAAATAGTAATAGGTAAACACAGATAAATAAAAAAATACATAAAAACATAAATTCAACATAACAATCCAAATGTGAGAGGGCACGAAAAACACATCCAAACTTATACCAGAGGAGCTCGAAGAACAAATTAACCTGCAAATGAAATAATATGCTTCAATTTATTGAAAAGAAAAAAGTAGAAATATAAAAAATGTAAGAGATTAATTTCTTATCTTTTATCTGCAGAGTAATACGGGAGAATAATATCTTAAAAAGTTCTAGTTATGAGTGAAAATACTCAAAGGATCTTTGATACGAGATGGTCCAATAGACTCAGCATAGTAGATTCCGATCTAAAAACGGGATGCGAAGTGGGGTGCCCTAACTACTTGTCAGGTCCACTTGATGTTAAGTCCAGCCCTTTTGTCAACCCCATTCGACCTCACTTGTTCTCTCCTGCCAATACTTCATACAACACTAGCTTCTTTCAACCAGGGCTCATATCGAACACAGAAGGTCAGTTGACCCGACAAGAAAAGTATGTAAGCATACAGAAGTGTCAGTCGTCAGCCATAGCTCAGAAATAGCTCACACACAGGTGTATATATCGACCTGGCAAGTCAGTTTGCTGGAAGAACCATCTTGTCCTATTAAATGCCCTAACAGTCGGCATGCCTCCACAATAATGGATCATGCCATCCTTAGTACCACCTATCCTACCACGCTAAACAAAAGGTGCATCACATGTGTACTACCTAGTCCTGAGAAGCTGGAGATAAAACTATCTAAAATAGTACACAAAGGGAAGAAGATCTAAAGGTCCTTAAGTAAGGACAATTGCCCATTTTGCATAACAAGGACAACTTGAATATATCAACCATTTGGAGAAGGCTATAAAGACCCTATCAACAGCCTCCCATAAGGTATGCCATTCTATATCCAAAAGTCCTCACTCTGCTGTTCTATTATCAAGTCGATGCTATACTGACTTGAGTGTTAGAATGCTTGAACTGAGGGCATCTTGACTAACCTAACGTTTGCTGTTGATTGCAAGATTCGACGCCAATCATCTTCAGGATTATGCATCGACTATCCTTAGGTAGATTTACTTGGATCCTAGCCCTAATCCAATCATAAGCAATTTCACCCTTATCATTTGGCACTATCTGTGGAAAACTTGAGTCCACAATCGAGAAAATGATTAACACTAGGTGAGCCACTTCAAAGCAAAAGAAGAACAGAAGATCACCAACCCCTCTTTCTCAACCTCAGTAAGAGCCAGATTTATTAGGGCCCAACGCCTAATCAGAGCAGTTGATCACCTTGACTATGCCTCAGTTGATGCAGCTCATTTATAAGCAGATATCTACCCGAATTTTTGCCTAACTTTCCACCACCTTGAATCAACATGCTACCCAGCCGAAGCTAGTGGCCAGTGCCACACCCAGCCTGCTCAATGTGAAGAAAGACCCATTTGAGAAGAGAGGGATTGACCAAAAACCAAATGACCTCTTCCCCAATGTGAAGAAAGCCCAAAGCATTTTCCAAAGGAGAAGCCCAGACCAAATCCCCAAAAAGAGGTCGTGGATTCCGTAGATCATGGAGTTTGACCCCTTCAAGCCCCATAACATAATAAGGTCAAATGCATAAAGCCCCAGTCGAACCAAAATCAAACCCAAGCTAACCAGGAATAATGGGAAAAGGTTTCCCATCAGGTATAGCAACTAAACTGTTGACTTGAAGAAATATCAAGGAGAAACACCGATAGAAACCCCTATAGTGAAGGTGTTCCTCGATCTCGATGGGAAAAGGAGTCAACATTCATACAGGAGATAGTTAACAAGTGCATCACTATTGACGCTAAGGTCTCGATTGGACTGCCTAGATACAACAGCTTAATCAATCCCAATGAGCACCTCCTTCAATTCGAGCACATGATGCTATTACACATGCTTAATGAATACATCCACGTGAAGATGTTGGTGACCATTCTCCAGGGCATTACCTTCAATTGGTCTGTGAAGCTTAAGCTAGCATCAATTTACTCATATGACCAATTGTGCAATAAGTTCCTACACTAGTTTGCTAGTCGAAAAAAGACAAAGCTCTCACATACCCACATGCACATAGTCAAACAGAATGAGGGGGAATCCCTTCATGATTTTTTCACCAAATTCAATACTGAGGTTTTGAAGATCGACAGCCTGTGAATTGAGTTTTTGATCAATGTGCTTTTTCTAGACCTTTAACATAAAGAATGTGCCAATGCTTTAGTACACAAGAATCCCAAATCAATGGAAGAGATACTCAACCTCGCGGAGAGGTATATAACTCAAGAGAATATGAACAAACTCAAGTATGATAATCTTGATACTGAAAAGAAAAAAGCCAAGGAGAAAGACGTTCATTAACACAAAGAGGGTCCTCAATCTCCTAACAAGTGATTCCACAACTATACTCTGCTCAACCTTCCAAGAAAAGAGGTGTTGTTTTCCATTTAATATGACAACCTCTTAAAGAAGCCCAAAAAAACTGACTGAACTAAGGCTATGAAAAGGTCCAAGAAATATCACCGATTCCACTAGCGAAAAGGGCACAACATAAAGGATTGTTTTAACCTCCATGATAAGATCGAAAGGCTGATTCAGCAAGGCCATCTCAAAAAGTTTGTCAATGAGAGCACCCAACAATAAGCTAGCATATTCGACCAAACTCTCCGCGGAGAACAATCGATTAACCCTAGGAAAAAAAAAAGGGGGAAGAAACTTGCCCATGATCCCCACTTGCCTATTCAAGGTGTTATTGATACCATCACAGGAGGCCCGATTGGGGGGATTCAAAATTAGCCAGGCAATAGAACCGACGAAGGCTAAAATCAACAAAATTCGCCCTAGTTGTAATAGTTTTCCAACTCTCAACCAGTGTGGAACAAATCTTTTGCACTGATGCCAACCTCAACCACGTTGAGAGCAAAGCGGCTAACAACAAACTGGACTACCACATAGTGGTGTCTATTGAAATTGCTAATTTTGAGGTCAAGAAAATCTTGGTCAACAACTTGGGCCAGCTAAAGTTAGAGTTTGTCCATACACCTATGGTTAGATTTATAGGGACAAAGAACATCCTCAAAAGATCTATCAATCTGTTAACGTCATTCAGAGATGCCCCCCGGTACAAATCTCTTATGGTTAATTACCTACTCATCAACGCGCCTTTGGCTACAACACCATCATTGGTCGGCCAATCCTAAAAAACTTCCAAGCCATCATTTTGACCTATCACATAAAGGTCAAATTCCCAACAACCGCATAGGTAGGTAAACTCCTCTACAATATGAAAAAAGCCTGGCATTGCTATACAATTTTAGTCAAAGCAAACAAATAGAAAACTCGACCCAAACAAAAACCTTCAGGGGATGCCTTAGTAGCAAAACCCAAGGAAGGACAAACGATCAAGAAAAGAAAGTTAGAGAAAACCATGGTCGAGCCTATCGGTGACTTCAAGACCATCAAGCTGGAGCCAGGGAAACCTAATAAGATAATGAAAATAGTAGCTAGCGTGGATAATAGCATGGAATGCCTCATGGTCGATTTTCTCAGAAGAAATGCGGATGTTTTTGAATGGAAGGCTTTCGGCCTCCATGAAATTGACCCTAGCGTCATCGTCTATCACCTTAATGTAGACCCTTTATACAAACCAGTGAAGCAGAAGACCATGACCTTCAATGCTAAAAGATGCTAGTTAATCGAGAATGAGGTCTACAAACTCTTAAAGGTAGAATATATTGTACAAATTCAACCCCATGTGGCTTTGTAACATTGTACTTGTCCCTAAGAGTGAGGGAAAATGGTGCAAGTGTTTTCTTTACAAGCAAGCAATCACCCATTTAAAAAGAACACAAAATTAAGAAATTAACAAAATAAAATAAAAGTAAACCCACTTTGCAGGGAAAAACAAAGATATGCAGCACCTTTGCAAAAAGATGTCAGCTGCAGGAAATAGCTTTGAAATTATTTAGTAGATAATATGAAGTGTGAAATGGTAGGTTAGTGAAATTTATTAGAATTACAATTGTATCCTAATTGAATTGTTTGTGTTGGATAATTTTTAGGAGGGTAAATATGGAATATTATAAATTTTTGGTAGCCAAAGCACTAATTCCTTATTTTGTCCTCAAAATTGAATTATATTCTTTAATAATTGGTTAGATGATTGGACAGTTTATGTAATTACACTTGAAAAACTGGCATATTAGATACAAAAGTGTTTTCTTTTTTAGAATAGTATAGATGAGAGTTCAAGAAAAATACAAATACTTTTAGAAATATGCAAAGGTGCATTAAGCTTCTAAGAAACTACCACAGAAAAATATTTTTGGGAATGTGCTTAAAATAGTTTGGAGAAATCTTACAAAATTAGATTTGATCCCGCTACATCACATTTTATGCGTGAAATTAATGCTATTGAGTTAAAGCTACCCACTTTAATTTAAATTGTTAAGAATGGAATTTAATTTGAACCCGTTACCCTATCAGCTTTAGTTATAAGCAACTCTCCTAATTATTGTATAGAATATAAAAAAGATTACTTAAATAGATATAAATCTCTTAGCAAATACATAAAAAAATTTATAAATTTCAGGTATCTCTTAATAATATTTTTCTTTAGTTTGTTGAGAGTGGGATTCGAACCCATGCCCTTTCAGAACAAAACCTTAATCTAGCGCTTTAGACCAACTCAACCATCTCAACACGTGAAGAATATTATAGTTACAATATAAATATTTGATTTCCATCAAAATAAGGGTGTTTTGTTTACAATTTTATTAAGAAAGAATGGATCCTCAAGTAACTGTTAAATGATGCACAGAATGAAGTCGAGGTCTTCTGTAGTAATTAGCATAATTCAAGGTTCTTTTCTCAAGAATGCAGTGCAGAGAGTTCTCAACCCTCAAAAATTCTCAAAGTCTCACTAATTCTTACTAATGATCTTTTGCGCTCAATTTCTATCTGGGGCTCAGTGTTTATAATCTTTTTTCTTGATTGGTTTTAGTTGTTTTGATACTATTTTTGGTGGGTTTAATCAATTAAGCTCTCTAACTTTTGATTTCATTTTATGTACTTGATCCTTGGGTCTTTTTAGTCCCACTACAAAAAAAAAATTAAATTTAGCGAGGGTCAAATTATATTTAGTGGGGCTTTCCCAAACCCCCACAGTCATATATATCTTGATAATTCCTAGTGGGGATTTTTAACCAACCACCATTACAACATTTGCTAATAATTAAATGAATTTGCAGAGGTTTATTTTTATTTGGCAAGAGTTGAAAAACCCTTGTTAGTATTAAAATGTATTATTTCATATAATTTAGCGAGAAATATAGCTAGACCTGGGCCATAGACTAGAGACACCTGGCGGTCCTCCCAGGCCAATGTAAGTAGGGCTTCAGGATGTACTCGGACCTTGGTGCATTGGGCAACTGGCGAGCGAGCCCAATGTTATCTATGCCATTTAATTCATGCGTTGTTCTTACATCTAGGTTGGAAGTTGAGCCAAAGATTGAACTCTGGTAGGCTAGGCGGCAAGGGCATGGACTAGATGGGCCACAGCATCTTGGGTCTCAGCACGTTAAACCATTGATGACTAGAGATAATTCTGCAATTGCGTTTGAAGCGAGACTCAAACCCGCACCAATGCTATCCTACAAGGAGCCACAAACCAACTTGACTACATTAGAGTAGATAGGTGCATATATATTTACACTCTCTGCTGCAATAAGGCCAAAGTAACAATATCTAAGCTATAACCATGATGTGATAAAAGTTTTAAAAAAAATCAATTAAGTAATATTATAAATTATATCTAATTATATTAATATATTACTATTTCCATTAAAAAAAAACTAATACAAAATTAAAAGACATTTTAAAATAATTTAAAAATCAAAATAAAAAATAAATAAATTAAATCTATATTAACTAATAATTGTAGAACTAAAATTTGGGGATTTTAGTTTTATGAAATATTTTTGAGCTGTTAAAAAATATGAAAATTAAAATATTAAATTTATGCTTAATTCATATCTAAGTGGTATAATTAGGGATGAATTTTAGGAGAGATAGTTAATCTAAATACCAAAAACCCTTATCATTTATTATTAATTAGTGGGGGGTTGTTAAACCCCCATAGTTAAAATCCCACTAAATACTAAAATTCCTAATTTTTATCATTAATTAAGGGAGGTTTAATAGCCCCACAAAATAAGATGATTAGTGGGGTTCATAATAACCCCCACAAAATAAACTCCACAAATATGCCTTTTTTTTTGTAGTGTTCTTTTTACTATTTTACCCTTGCGGGCTTAATTAGACATATAATCAAGCCTCCCTATTTTCAATTTAAAAAATCAATTTTATCTTGATTTGCTAAAATATAATTATTAATTAATCAAATTTCATTAATCAAGTCAAGTGTGTGAATTCGCATTTCAAAAATGGGTTGTTTGAAAGTGGGACTCAATTCCAACTAGAGCCCGAGTTAAATCGAAACAAGAAAAAATGATTTGGGGTGGGGCACAATAGGAGTGGCTCCACTAAAGAGCCACCGGCCACCGTAGGTCAACCATTGCTGCAGGGGCTAAGAGGGGCGCCCAAGCTGGTTGCCCATTGGACAGTTGAGCTGGCCACCTACTAGGTGCCATAATTGATTGAGTGCATGTTAAGTGCCCAAGCTAAGCACCTGCAAGGCTAGCGTTCTCTTTCCATATTAGGCTATTTCTGTTTTTATTAGAAAAAATCGTTTTGAACGCCACATAAAGGCAAAATTATTATTATTACACAAAAAAACTTAGAAAGTTTCTCATGATGAAGATTCGCGTTGCAGAGGATGTTGAGGGCATTCTTTTTTCTCCTGCAAGCGCTCTCTTTCCACGTCAAGCTATTTGTATTTTTACCAAAAGAAATCATCTAAGTGCCACATAATGGCAAAAATATCATTATTACATGGGGCAACTTAAACAATTTTTCAGGATAAAGATTTGCATTGTGGAGGATGTTGAGGACACTCTTCTATTAAAAAAAAATCCAAATTGTTGAGAGTGGGATACAAACTATCGCTTTTTCGGAACATAATCTTAACCTTACGCCTTAGACACAACTCAGCCATCTCAACACATGAAAATTTTTAAATTTACAATAGGTGTACTTCACTTCTATCATTCCAAATTAAAATGAATTGGGATAGGACTTTGATTATATTGTTTACTCTTTACTAAGAAAGCATGGATCCTCAAGCAAACATTAATCAGTCCATCAAATAATTGCAAGAGAATAAGAATCAACAATATATCCTTTTTTAATTTTATTGAAAATTTTAAAATTCTAACTTTGAGAATTAATCAAAATTAAGTGATTTTAATTAAACACTTGCTTTCTATATATAGTTTAGAAGTTTTGGCACACTTGATGTGTGTACTAAAATTCTTATAATATAAAATAAAAAAATTATTTATTTATTTATTTATTTTAAATATTGATAGAACTATTTAATTATTTCAATACATTTATTTGAATTTCAATATAAGTTAAAAAAAAAAGTTCAAATGAAATAAAATAATTGAAGGAAAAACGAAAAAGACTCATAGTCGTTTCAATAAGAAAAAGGGGCCAACAAAATGAGAAAAAAGAAGATGGACAATTTGGTCGGATGTAGAATAGAAAGTTAAATTGATGCTAGTTTTCTGTACAATTATTATCTTACTGATTGCTTTAATGTTGATGAAAGTGAAATTGTTAATGCTTGAAGGTAGAGTTGTGTTGCTAAAACTTAGGGGCTAATTTAGAATTTCTTTATGCGAAAAAACTTTTCAATATAGAGCCAGCCAGCCAGCCAGCGCTTCGTGTTGTATGCTTTGCTGTTCAAAAAGTTCCTATCAAGTTAGGAAATGAGTAATAGAATTAATATCAAGTTCCCGCACAATACCAAGCGCTGCATTCATGTCGGGTTGTAGCATAAAGTAATAATAAGACATCCGTCTCTATTTCAACGCCAATGGTGCACCTGCTAAGTGCTAACCAACATTTATTTCAATATCCATCACAAACCCAAAAGTTATCCAACTCTAATTTATTCATCTCACGAGTAGCAACTAGCAAGCAATAATATATATATATATATACACACAAATATTTGTAATTATTGATTTGGTATTGTCTAATCAATAATGATAGTATATTAAAGAAGCCAGTGCTTTATTTTCTTTTTCTTGAACACAATTTGTCATTTAATTTCAATATCCATTTGAAAAGGGGGGGAAAGCCATATTTCATGCCTATTGAAATTGAAAATAGAGTAGCAACAGCAAAACTGTGGGGGGACGTGACTAACAAAGAGAAAGAGATCGTATTAAAGCATTATGTGAAGGGTTTTCTCAAAGACGCTGATGTGATGTTGAATATTTGTATTACTGAATTGAAGATCCCGAAGACCACCAAGTAGGAAAAATAGTAAACAGTTCTTTTATTTATTTTTAATTTATATATTTGGTTAAAATGAAAAATAAAATGAACTTTATATTATATGAGTATTTATTCCCTTTTTTATTTACTAATTGAGGTGAAATAAAAAATAGTTAATAAAGCACAAAAAAAAAAACACATTTTGATTTAATCATTTTACTCTCGTGCATTAATCAAACGTCTAGCTAAATTTCATTGAGAATTCATCTTATGTATTAATTCGAAATTAAATTATAACTGTCTGTAAATTTTGTAATGTGAGTATTAAGAAATTTTAAAAATTAATATTAGAGACCATTTATATAATTTGCCCTTAATTTTTATTTGACATTTTTCTCATCAATTTTATTTATTATTTTCTAACACATATATGCTAAGCAAACTAGTATAGATAGTCATGTGAATTCACATTGAATTTAACTACCTGCTCTTAAGCTTTCCTACAATTTTTATTTTTTAACGTTATGAAGTTAATTATTCCCTTATTTTACTAAATTAAATTAGTTTTTATTCTATCTCTATGTATTGCATCGAGTAATATATAGCTTTAGATTAAAGTTTTATTTATTTAATTTTAGTTGTAGTACAACTATCAACACTTCTTTTTAGATATTTAAGTATAATGCAAAATATTTAATTTAAAATGTAATAAAAATTTTATTAAACATAATTTAATTACTGAAATACATAAAACATAGGAATGTTTCATAAAAATGTATCATATGCATCATATTATCAAATGTTCTTGGAGTTGCATTATTTCTTCCAAATCTTCATATTTGCCTACACAAATTGTATACATTAGGCAGAGAGATAGAGAGAGAGAAACAGAGAGAATAATGAAAAAGAAATCCTTTTTTACTCACAATCCAATACATGCACATTATATAAAATTTAAAATAATTTATCTTGTTCATTTTGTATTGGTTAATGAGAATACCCAAATCTCATCATTAATATATTTTTACACACAAAAAAAAATTAATAGCTAAATATTGAATTACTGTATACATCAAAGTATGAATCATTAATAAAATATAATTACCTTAACATCTCTTTTAAATTCATAAATTGTTTTTTCAGAAATAGTGTTCTTATATTTAATCATAATTGTAATAACATAGTAGGCTTCGCGTGTAATGTGCATTGACTTTAAAGCAAAAAAAAAAAAGAATTTAACGTGAAAAAATGAATGAAAATAGTGGAAGATAAAATATTTTAATGTATTATATAAAATCGAAATTTTAATTTTTTTAATAAATTATCTTAATTTATAAGCATAAAACAAAAAAAATAAAAAAATAAAAACATAATAACATTATAAAATACATGCATATTCCATAAAATTAAATTTTAACTCACCAAAAGGATGGTCATATAGAGACTCGCTGTGGCGGGGGAAGACAATTTTTTTTTTTTTATAATTTGTGAATTGTATGTTTAAATTATTGTTTTAATATAATTTAGTTTAACGACTCAATTATAATTTAACCTAATTAAAAAATTTAATTATGGAATAATAGATAATTCATAAAGTAATATAATATAATTTTCAAATAAATTATAATAAATTTTCTATTATTATAATACTCCACGCTCTATATATTTGTATATGCAATATATATGGTGAAAAACACATCAAGTAGATCACATTGACAAATTTATACACCTAGATATGGTGATATGTATATTTGTGTGTATTTGTTCATAATTATATTAAAAAAGTAAATTTAAGAATACAAATCGAAAACATAGGAAGAAAACTGTTAACAATGTAGTATATAATAAGTTACAAAAAATTATATATATTAATACAGAGAATTGCAAAAGTTAATATAATTACATATATTAATATACGTGTGTGTATATATTTGATTCTTTAATTTAATTTGCATTTCATACCGCTACACAAGGAAATGTATGCAAGTAATAATTACGTATATACTTAAAATTTGTATCCATAATACAAATTAAAATACATTAAATTAAAATAAAAACCCGCTTCTAGCATTCTGCCCAGTTTGATTAAAGAGGTCAGTCAATGGAGAAATCATAAAAATAAATTAATAGATAAGTGTTAAGATCCAGACTCCAATTTCTTCAAGAACTCTTCGACTATTTGCAACCGGACAGATCGAGATAACACGATAATGATCAAAGTCCTCATAATTATCCCAATAATCTCTCCTCCCCAATAATCATCACCATGACTATATATATATATATATATATCCACATACACACATACAAATTCTGTGTCTTTGCGAGTGATTGATTTTATATATATATATATATATATATATATATATATTATCTCAATTAATCAACAACACAGACCCCCATGGCAGAGCAACCAAGGAACACACCCGCCATCAAACCGCCCGTTTGTGTCACCGGAGCCAACGGTTTCATAGGCTCATGGGTAGTGAAAACCCTTCTGGAACACGGCTACACCACCATCCACCTCTCAATATTTCCCGGGTCCGACGCTTCTCACCTGTTCTCCCTCCCCGGCGCCACCAGCCCCGCCGTCAGTCTGGTCGTGCACCCCGTCAACCTCTTGGATGCTGCCGCCGTGGACAAGGCCGTGGAGGGTTGCGCCGGAGGTGGGGTCTTCCATGTGGCGTCGCCGTGCACGCTAGAGGACCCCGTTGACCCCCAGACGGAGCTGGTGGACCCAGCCGTGAAGGGTACTCTGAACGTCCTTGCGGCCGCCAAGAACTTCGGGGTGCGGCGCGTGGTTCTCACTTCCTCCATATCCGCTATGGTGCCTAACCCGGGTTGGCCCAACGGCAGGGTGTTTGATGAGTCTTCCTGGACTGATCTTGACTATTGCATGTCGCGACAGGTCTTCTCCATCTCATCTTATGCTTCTATTTGTCGGAAATTTTATAATTGAGATTCAATTTGTTTGAATATGTATGTATGTACGTATGTTGTATTAGAAAAAATTTAATTGTTTCTGTAATGATATTTATATTTAGATGGACCTAAAATATTCTATTCTAATGTTTTGAAAGTTGTCAGCCTCGTCTTTCTAATCTCATTTTCAACTTTAATTCTCCATAATGAGGGCATTTTCGTATTTTACTCAGGGTTTAAATTTCAGTGCGATTGGAATATTCTGAGGTTTTAAAATATATTCAGCTCACCCTTTCAATTGCATGTCAATTTTTATTTTTAACAAATGATGATATTTTTACTATTTACTTTATTAGTTAATAAATAAAATAAAATAAATGAATTATAATTATTTTTAAAGTTGCTCTTGTTCTTGGTATGCATGGTTTTCCTCCTTCAATCACTTAACTATCATGTCGTCCATTATTTAAATGTTTTTACTGATTAATATTTCTTCTTGCTATTGCTGCTTTAATTTTGTGTGTTTTCTAATCCGCTTTCTATGATAAGTACTTTTTTTCGTTCCAGTTTTATATTATTCCATTCTTAAGTTCCTTTGGTTAGTTGTTTTTGCTTACTTCTCTCAAGGTTTACTCTAGTTATTATTTTATCTGGTGAACTTAAAATTTTATTTGCTATCTACGACTGTGCTCAATACCTTGGAAAATTTAAATCTATATTTCATTCATATTTATGTTAATCAAAGAATACTAGCTATAACTAATATTCTACATCTCCACTAGATTCATTGAAATAGCAGAAAAATGTATAATTGAAAATTACTTTACAAATATAGTTACTCTACTTTTTAGAGAAATAACTAAGAATATTATTTGTTTAATTTGGTATCTTTTGCCTATAAAAATATTATCTCAAATTTGGGTGGGACTATACTGAAACTAAACTAAAATGTTGCTAATGTGTTTGAATTTTTCACAAATGCGATCCCCCTTAATACAAGTTTATTTTAGTAATCTTATCAATAATTCATTTTTTCTGCTATCAATTGATGTTGGAATGCTGTTGAAGGGATCACATTTACAAAATTTTACAACTTCAATGATGACTTTGCATATAATCCAAATCATAGGGATGAAAATGAATTTTAATATATTACACATTGCATTATATTGTGTTGGAGTGATCCTCTCAAAGAGTTAGAAATTTCGACTTCTATTAGCTTGAAGTAAGAAATGAGTACTTAATTGTTTGTGGCATTTACTCTTGGTTGGCAGTCATACAAGAAAGTGGGCTTGAATCTCTATGCTACTCAAATGTGATTTCTGATTTGCGATTTGTTGAGGAATAGATTCTGTGTGGAGGGTTCACATTAATCTTACCCCATGAACTTTGTGATCTTATGAACTGGATTCTGGCATTACTTTAAGGCCTAATTCATTTTGGGGAGTATTGTAGCATAATATATTCAGATTCAAAATAGACGTAATTGGACTTGCTGCTGACTGGCTAAATTTATGTGGTCCATACCTGTGTGCCTAGTCTTATTAGTTAGATGAATCACGGAAATTGGATGATTTTTGCAAAGCAGCACCTTGAAGTATTTAATGGAGTCAATGCAAATAAGCTTAGGGAACAAGTTGTTGATGTGGCTTTATTCTCTTCAGTAACACATCTTTAGGAATCTGTCAAATGAAGGAAACGTTAGGCACATTCTACGGAAGTCTCCTTGTTCTGTGACTAAATTTGGACAGCCCCAGCACTTGATGGCTATCTAAGAAGAAAAAGGAAGAGAAAAAGGCAAAAATAGACAAATGACCCTAATTCTAATTTACCGGCCAGGGGGGGGGTGGTGGTGGTGGTGGTAATTTCTCAACTTATTTTAGGTATAAGAAAGTAAGATTCCTTTGTGGTGGTGGTGGTGACTCAAGTGAAGAGGGGTAATAGAAGGCATGAGTAGCTATTTCATTATTGGTCCCCAGAAAATGGTGGGCATGGAAAAACAAAGAATTGTCTTCTCTAATGGGCTGCTGCAAAAATGATATTGGTAGGGGATATATTCTTTATACAGACAGTGCTATTGAACAATGGGAAGAGCCAAAGAAAGTATGCCTAATACTTGATAAAATTAGAAATATATCCGTAGGGTGGTCCTCAGCCAGTTTGGAAAGCGTTGGTGCCCAGTCAGTAGCATATGAGATTATTCAAGTGGCCCAAACAAGCCATAAAGATCCAACATATCTTTCATGTAAACACATGAGTTAAAGAGTCATCCATCATCATGATTAGAGCATTTAATGAATTTTCAAGAAGGGAAAATATATGATTGAGATCCTACCAGATATTGCTGTAAATAAGTGTGGTAAATGATCAATTAGACTTTGCACAAGAGTATTTAAAATGATTTTCTAGTGTAGATTATTCTTGATGCAGATTAAGTTGAATACTAATGAAATTTGGAATATGTGACAGAAATGGTATCCGGTGTCAAAGACTTTGGCTGAGAAAGCTGCATGGGATTTTGCCAAGAAAAATGATGTGGATGTCGTAGCAATAAATCCTGCTACATGCCTTGGCGAACTTCTACAACCTGAACTGAATGCTAGCTGTGCAGTATTGCAACAGCTGCTGCAGGGGTCGAAAGATACACAGGAGTACCACTGGCTGGGGGCTGTGCATGTCAAGGATGTGGCTAGGGCACAACTACTGCTGTTTGAAACTCCTACCACCTCCGGTAGATACCTTTGCACCAATGGTATCTATCAGTTTGGTGATTTTGCTGAGAAAATCTCAAAACTCTTTCCTGAATTTCCAGTTCACAGGTTTGTCTTTATTCCCGCTTTGAGCTCATGTCTTTTTAGTTTTACATCAATAAAACCATAACTGCAATCTAAGAACCTTGGATCTAATGAAAAAAGCTAAGTTTTTGTTTACTAATAGACATAGTTCATTCTTTTCCAATAGTTGGGGCATTAATGATGGGATAAGGACATTAAGGCTACTTTGTAAGGGTAGAAAAGAGATAGAACTCTTTGAGATTAAGGCATTTATATCTCCTGATAAGCCAAACTGACCTCCTCCTAAAAAGAATAGAAGGTTCTGTATACTCCAAAAAGGTTCTTGTTAAGAGTCTTCATTTGATAATAGATTGAATTTAATAGGCCTTCCCACTTGGAAACTCGACTACCAAGATTGATCTTAGATGTAGTATATTTGAAGCTGGAAGGTAAGAGAAAAGAACAAATTGCAACCGAATTTTGTGTGAAACTAAACATGATTAGTGCTGAAAAGGAGAAATAAAGACCAGGCAGATTGATTTGATGATTTCAGTTGGATGGGATTAATGATGTTTCGTGAGCTGCCATTAAAAAAAGAGGTTTTTGATTTCATACTTTCATTACTTGGATCACAATATATTTCTGGGGGTCAATTTCAGCATCTATATGATTTTCCAGCCCACTAGGATGGGATCTTTATCTTGTCCCCTTTTTTGCATTCGCGGAAAGAATCAACTTTCAGAGGCTATTTTACATGGGTGGGTATTCAATAGCATATAGGGCCCACATTCGATATCAAATTGCAAGAAACTCCTTTTACTGCTCATCTTCTATACTGAAGGAACTTTAGTCTGGTTAAGCATTAAAAGCTTCGTAACAAATTTGATCCCTTTACTCATAAAAATAGACTCACTTCCCCCACTTCAGAGAAATTGCCACTGAGATATGTAACGCTAAAACTTGAAGACATTGGCGTCTAAAATTTTGAATACCATGAAAAGGAGTAATCTGTGTGCCTTCATTTCAATCCACCCCACATGTGGAAACCTAATTCTGTTCATGAATGGAACTAGCACGTAAAAATGGTATGTTATATGGAGCAATCACTTGGTTTAAGATAGAACGTTTTTTAGCCGTTAGTTTTGAGTTTGAGAGAATCTTATTCTTTAGCATTGGCATGCTATCATAAAGTAACTAGTGAAATTTCATAGATTTTTGATCCTTCAGTTCTTTATCAAACTTGAATGTTTTTTGCTTTGAAACTTAAAAGATATATATATATATATATATATATATATAAATATCTTCTCTTTTTTATACTTATTCTGCTTGTAATGAATGATGAGCAATCAAAGCCTCCAATTAGGTAATAAAAAGTTGTATGTCTGAATACACTGTTTTAGCCTTTAAACCAGCCTCCCATGTGCAGCATGAAGTTCTTCCATGGTGCATTTATTTCTTCTTGACCTGTGACTCTGTGATAGTGAAATGCCTGATTTTCTTGGGCACTTGACAACCTTTCTTTTGCTTTTAGTAGGTAGTTCTTGGTATCAACAATAAACTATCTCTAATTAGTGTAATCAGCTGAGAATGTCATACTATCACTAGTCAATTTGTACTATTATGCTGGATAATCCACGTCTTGTTCTCTCGTACGCTCTTTTCCAAGATATGCTCATCTTGGTTCAATAAGAAAAACAAAACTCTGATTGCAGTGACAAATTAGAAAAAGAAGGCACAAAATCCTAAATGAGGGGCAACTTAGGAACAAATTTTTTGAATTGTTGCATAATCTGTTTATTTATACATAATTTTCACAGAAACTGTTTTGTCCAATTAGTCTATCTTTTCATACAATTGTGCTAAACCCAGATCAACATACAGATTTACAGGAGAAACCCAAGCTGGGCTGGTAGCTTGCAAGGATGCTGCAAAGAGATTGATTGAATTGGGATTAAATTTTACTCCAGTTGAAGATGCTGTAAGGGAGACAGTGTTTAGCCTTAAAGCAAAAGGATTCCTGGGCCAGGAAAAGCCATCATCTTAAGATGTTTATTTTTTTCCGTTTTTAAAGTTGGAAACTTAAGCATCTTTTTGTTGTTTATTTGATATCGTAATGAACCACAGTAAACAAAATTTTCTTTTGGAAAATAGTGCAATTGATTTCGTCAGAGTTTTTATGACTTAACCTTGCTTTTGCTGGTAGCTCGGGATCCAAAAGCTGTGCTAAAGCTTATCAATAGAATAATATGAAATAAATCCAATTACAATACAATATGCAGTAATTCATGTGCGTGATTTCTAACTCAGGGTCACTGGGGCAATGTTGTCTTTTGAAGCCCTGATGGAGTTCAAGAAATTCATGCAGAATCACCATACCTTAGCATTTTGTCATGATCTGCAACTTGGAGGGCAACGCCCGAACGAATACAAGAAGCCGTTTTAGAATAATACAGTAAAATTACTAGGGGAACAATTTCCCATGGCAAGAGCAGAGAATGAATGTATGGCTGAGTTAGCAAGCACAGAGATTAATACTATACTCTGTCCATTTTGGTGTTTGTTTGGTTTGTTAGACTCAACAGTTTAACCTTGTTCCACGCACGTGACCAAGGGGGGCTGAATGGGTGTCTTTTGTTTCTGTTCTTGTCACCCAAAACCAGGCAACTCTTGTTAAAATATAAATGTCGTGTTACACTCTATTAGCCTGGCTTTTAGTTTGTTAGTCCTTTTCTTCTCTTAATTTCCCTAAAAACAGCGTATATATACGTGTATATATATATATATAGAGAGAGAGAGAGAGAGAGATTCTTGGTGTTTGAAAAGGAGGATTAAAAAGGGGTTAAGAGGAGTGGGGAAGATGATGCACATGGAGTGCTGTTGGGTTCTATGAGAGAGAAATGAAGATAAAGACGTGCAGTTCTAATCATGGAGGTTCTTCTGGCATTCCATGTGCTTCTCTCTTCTCGGCCCACTTTCACATTATTTTACAAACACCCTTCCATCTTGTGTCCTAGAACAATCTAACACTCGTGCTTTCTATACAGAATATAATTTCTTCTATACCTCTCTCTCTCTGTTTCTCTGTATATAATCTTCTCCCATATAAATCACTCTCAATCTTCAAACAACTCCCATAAACGTTGGAACGTGCCCAAAATGCGTAGCAGTCCTTCCGCTTGCAGTAGATCCTGGTAACTGAATTGACACTTTTATATTTGGTTTGGTACTGTTTACTGTAGAAAGCTATGGTGATGGTTGATTTGTTTGCATTTGTTGTTAATTATAGGTCTATAAGTGAGGATTCTTTGAGAAGATATGTGTTCCACGCGAGTGAGAATTGCATCCAGGAATTGCTTTCGGCTTCGGACTCCAACAGGGCTGAGAGCATCACCATGAATGATGGCTGGAAAGTGGTTGCCATGGACAATGGGGTGGAAATATCCAAACGCAGATCCGGGTCGTTCCACACGTTTCGCAGCCGGTGGGTGCTCAAATCAGTCTCACCCCAGCAGTTTATGACAGTGGCCAATGCTATTGATGCTGCGAAGGTAAGCAACTTTAGGACAAGACATATATAGAAGACTCAGCTATGTTTTCTTCATTCTTCCTTAATTTGATTGGTTCAACGTAATAACAGGAATGGGATGGTGATTTAGTAGAAGCCAGGTACATAAAGGACCTTGATGAGAACCTGAGTATTATCAGGCTAAGGTTTGGAGAGAAATCCAAGCCTTTGTTCAGAAACAGAGAATTCATAGTCTACGAAAGACGCGAAACTATGGATGATGGAACTCTGGTAAATTAATTGTTCTCATCAAAACTCACAAAAAATGATGTTTCAATTTAATTGAAATAGCATAGTTTTTGTGGTCAGGTAGTGGCAGTGGCCTCTCTTCCAAAAGAGATAGCAGCTGGATTACATCCTAAGCAAAACAAATCTATAAGAGGGTTATTGCTGCAATCTGGATGGGTTGTTGAGAAGCTTGAAGATGATTCTTGCATGGTTACTTACATAGCTCAAGTAAGCATAATTTATTATTCATTTATTTATCTATTTAAAAGCAAAAAAAAAAAATAGAATGATTTTATTTATTTATTTTTCCAGTTGGATCCTGCGGGATGGCTGCCCAAATGCTTTGTGAACCGTTTCAATACAAAACTGGTTATGATAATTGAAAACCTTAAAAAGCAGGTGCTGGCGTGTCCCACTAGTGGTGGTACGTGATTATGACTGTAAAAAAGCGGAAGGAAAAAAAAAGTTATTAATATCTTACAATGAATTAATGAATCAAATATATATTTTACTTTTCATGATTATCTCCATTTCATCACTCATAATTTTAACTTACCTTTTTACCTGTGTCGAGTTCTTTTCTTTTCTTTTCTTTTTCTTTTCTTTGGTTGCATCTGTGATGACTTCTTGGATTTAGCATTACTACTACTGCAACTTTGGATTCATGCCTAGTCTACAAAATGATTCTCTCTTAATCCGTCACTTTTTTTATAGTGGTGCAAATGAATTGAATCTATTTGTTAGTGAAATGAGAATCGAGTTGAATTGAATTTAAATTCTATTTTAAGTAAATTTTATGTATCTAGGGTTGAGACTTGCGATATATTATTATTTTTTTATTTCGAGTTCGAATCCAATGTTTTTTACAACTCATTTAACAATTCAAACTTTATCGAGTCGAACTCGGGCTTAAAAATTTAGATTTGTCAAGCTTGAGCCTAATATATATATGTATTGAGCTTGAGTTCGAGGTCGAAATTTTCGCCAAACTTAACTTGACTTAGCTCGAATCGAATCGGTTGCACCCCTACTTTTTTTATCACAATCTCTAAATTTGGGAAAAAAGTTAACAGTAATAAATTATAATTATAAATGTATTCGGGTCGGATTTAAATAATTAATATCCACCAAAAAAAATAGAATTTCTTGTCATAATAATAGAAAGTGATGAAAAACATGGTAGAAATAAAATACAGAATTAAATATAAGTGATTGTGACAAAACCAAGCTTTTTATGGAATCTCAACATTTTTACTATGAACAATAATACAATTGCAATTATGAAAGTGATTATGAGCTCAATCTTAGTTTTTTTGTATCATTACAATTTTGCAAGTGATTATAAGCTCAATTTTGATTTATTTACATATATACTCGTGCCAGTTGTGGAGAACAAAAGTTGCTATAATTTGTTTCCTTCTTTGGGGGTTTCCTTTTATATATATCTCTCTCATTTTTATTTTTATTTTTTTTCATTTTGTTGCTTTTTTTACCTATTTCGCGAGTATGTGGTTGTGTGCAGTTAGTAAAGTTGCCCATACATTTATTTGTTCAGTCCATTTAAATTTTAACCTGGTTAGATATGAATATTTATATTATTTATTATATTGAAATACCATTTACTAACATAGAACATTATTATGAAAAATAAACTAACGACTACATCGGTAGAATTTCAACTAACATAGTCTTGTATATAAACAGTTATGAGCAGGTATTAAATTAATATTTTGTCCCTTGCAAAAGAAAGAAATAAAGACACAATAAGATAGGGTTACAATATTTAATGTGTAAGTTCAATTAACTGAAATTAAAATGTTTATTTAGATGAACTCATCAAGAATGAATTTTATTGATTGGTCGGAGTATTTTGCTTTGTTTGGTCGGCAGGAAAATTATGTAATAAAATGTTTTTTTTTTTTTAAGAGAAAAAGGAGGTAAGGTAGAAAGTCAAATTTTGGATTTTGGGTTGAAGCCACAGCCAAAGTACGAAGTATGAACGTTACTGTAATAAATATTAATTTTGTTTGTGAGTGTTGAGACATGATTTCTCACTATATCCAATAATTATCGATACATTTCCTGGTGTATTGTTTTGCTAAAAAGAAAAGAAAATTGGTTTGTCTTAATTAAATATATATATATATATATATATATATATATATATAAACTTAAACGACACTAGTGTTAAAATACAAAATAACAATGCGCCATTTTTATTATGAAGGAAACTAAATTCTATGCTGACAGTGAAACTAAAATTGGCTATATGTGATAAGATTACGAAAAAATTACTAAAAAGATTTTAAAATAAATTTTGTATCTAAGAACTCCTGAAATTATTTCTGTTTGAAAAAAATTATTTCACCAGCTTTCCTCAGTTCAAAAAATCTATCTATTAACTTTTGCTTTATTCACTACAAAACATATTATATTAGTAATAAAATAATAAGTGATAATGTAGAAATTGTCACTAATAGTATGCATTAAGTGACAATAGCTTTTTATTTTGTCACTGGTAATATTTTTTAAATGACAACAATTTTTATTTTCTCACAATATGACTCATTAGTGGTAAAAATTAATGTTTTAAATTGTCACTAATGGTATGTATTAAGTGATAATAGCTTTTTATTTTCCCACAATATAACTCATTAGTGACAAAAACTAATATTTTAAATTGTCACCATTAACAATTAGTGACATCCTTATAGTGACAATCTTGCAACAAAAAAGATTGCTTCTATAATTTGTGATAAAATTTGTATTGTTACTAATGGTATGATTGGTATGCAGAAATGAGGTTGGAATGGAATGGGCATTCATAAGTCCATTCCCAAACCCATAATTGGTATAATTTATGGTATGATTGATATATGGGAATGAGGATTTTCAAATCTAGTCCTAAACCCATAATTTGTACAATTTAGGTATGGGAATGCTCATTCCCATCGAAATTCCTATTTCCAAAAGGATGGGTTTAGCCATTCCTTCATTCTCTCATGGATTTAGTTATTCCCAATTCATTGGGAATGAACCTATATATATTAATAAAATTAAACTCCAAAATTTAACCAAATATTTTAATATTTAAGAAAAGAAATTTTCACTTTGTAAACATTGGATATTATATTCCAACGTATTTGATTGCTAAGCGTTTTTACTTAATTATATATTTTATTCATATATTTTTTTAGTAATATTATAAAAATTATTAAATTATTATAAAAATAAAAAAAATTATAATAAAAAGGTAAGAGTAATTATGCGCATCTCAATTTTTATAATTAAAAAAAAAGTAAAAGTATCATCGACTTAGTCTATGCTAATGAAATATAATAGTTTAAAATATTATTTATATCCACATATTTTCAAATGATTAAAAAATATATACAAAACTAATAAATGAAAAGTTATCCATTCTATCAACAACTTTTCAAATTATTATTATAAAAAAGTACAATAACATTAAAAGTGATATTCAAAATATATAATTATAAACTTATTCAAAAAAATATCTATGATAATGTATAAAAAATATTTTACTAATAAATACTTTTAGTTTAATAATTTTTTACAAAAAAATAATTTGGTCAATTAAAAAATTCATTATATTCTTACTTGTCATTATTGTTTACCAATCATTAGAATTGAATCAAAAACAAAATGGCAATTCCTTTCCTTTCTCATTCCTTGTATATACCAATCATAGAATAAATATACCAACATCATTCCTTTTCCAACTTCATTCCATTCCCACTTAATTCCATTCTTGCATATCAATCACCACCTTAGAGAAGGGAATGCCATTCTCATTGGAATTTTCATTCCCAAAATGATGTGTTTAGCCATTTCCTCCCACCCGCATGGGTTTAGTTATTCCCAATTATTTGCGAATGGATATATATATATATATATATATATCCATTCTATCAATAACTCTTCAAATTAAACTTATAAAAAAGTACAATAAATTATTTTAACCTTATCACAAAAAGTTAAACACTCTAGTTATAAAGTATTTTATAATTTTTTTAATTATATTTTATCAAAAAATTCAAAAAAGCTTGCTAAATTGTAATTTTAAAGATAATAATTTTAAAAGAATTGTATTTATATTTTTTTGCGTAAACGTATATAACTTGTTGTTGACATATAAAGTGCATATATTTATTGATGTAATTAGAATAATATTAAAAGTGATATTAAAACTGTATGATTATAGATTTATTCAAAAAAAAATCTATGGTAATATATAAAAAATATTTCACTAATGAAGACTTTTATTTTAATAATTTTTTACATAAAGATAATTTGATTATTTAAAAAATTCATTTCATTCTTACTGGTCATTCATATTTGCTAATCATTGAATGGAATTAAGAAGAAATGATGATTCCATTCCTTTCTCATTCTTTATACATACCAATTATAGGATAAACCATACCAACATTATTCTTTTCCTACCTTCATTCGATTCCCAAAGTCATTCCATTCAAAATATTTTGTCAACTAATATATATAATTAGTAACAATTTTTATATTGTCATGCATTATTTTGTCATTAACTTATCTTTTTTCTTGTAGTGATTTTGGATTAAATTATTCTTGAACTTAATATATTAAGAATTTTTTTATTTTTTGTTATCCAATATTAAAATTAATTTTGTTTAACATATGCATTTAGTTGTAGTAAATAATTTTACAAAATTTACTATGTGAGATTGAGAATATTTGGTCTTTTTGTTAATCAGTACTTTCAATTTAAAATTCTTTCCACTACAAATTATATATCATCTACACTATTATTAAAAAAACAATTGTCTCTAAAATGAAAATCATTAGATGCACTTGTTTTAACAAATTTTACCCTTTAATTAATTTTCTGTAAGATAAATACATAAAAGTAATATTGAACGAAAATTTATATATTAATAGATATAGTTATCACATTAATTTTTAAATATATCAATTTACCCCTTTACTTATTCCGCACATTTCAATAATTCGAGTTGTATATAATTATAATATAATATCCAGATGACCATCGACGCACTCAAGAGCTGCCATTATTTCTCCTATACTGTCCATATATTCAGAAATTCCCAATATATATGTTTATCGTATTTTTTTCATTTATTTTTTAGAGTTGATTAATTTCTAAAGGGCATAAAAATTGAATTTTTTATATGATTACAATTATTGTTATATCTATTATTCTTCTATTAAATTGAAATCTGTACATAAGATGAACATATAATATTATTCATAACATTGATATTCTATATATGTCAAAAATGAGAAATATGATGCTTTTAACTGCATAAATAGTATTATTACTTAAAAAATATTTATATATGTAAAAATTACGCACAACTACTAGTAATTAAAATGAAAATAACTATTGTACAAACCATTCTGACCAATCAAAAGGAAAAAAAATCTATCAAACAAATTTATTAAAATTTTAATCTAAGAAGTCAAGTTAATTTAGATGAAAAATTAAATGTTGGACTTTTAGAATGAAGAGATAATGAAATGAAATTTTTGGGTCAAAAATATTTTGATGAGTTCTTCACATAAAAGTTTAATTTAAGTACCTTTTAGCAACTTTTTCTAAGATTATCTAATACACAACCTTGATAATATTTATAATGTATTAGTAATTTTGCTACACTCAATATGCCTATCAAAATTTTATAGTATAAAATAAATAGAGCATTTATTTACTTTTTATATGTTACTACTTATAATTTTTAATATATTTAAATTATTTATCTAATTTTTTTATGATGAGTAAAAAAAATACTAAGAAGAAAAAAAAGGGAAAATTTTAGTAGTTCTGAGGTTTAAAAATTGATAATGAGAGTATTTTAGAAAGACCACTTGATAAAAAATAGTAGGTGCTTAATTTATTTATAATATAGATAATTAATAGGATTTTGCCTAAGCTTCAAATAGAACTCTCCATTTTTGTATTTAAATAAGACTGTTGTAATAAATTATCCGCAATGTAATACTGCTTTAGAAATTTTTTAAGTTCATACATAAGTTGCATTATTAATAGTCTTATATTCTTTTAGAATTTTAGATCAAAAGTGATTTTTTAATTCAGTAATTATATATCATTGTTGTTGTTTAAATTTTATTTCATTTCGTTATTTTCCAAATATGTGGTATATTATAATTAAGAGAATGATTCATTTCTTTATAAAAGTAAAAAGTTTAAATTATCATTTATATTAGCGACTGGCCTAGTGCACATTCAATATGCATACAACAAATATTTGAGTACAACCAACAGACTTACATATATGCATGCATGCATGCATGCATTATAAGTGTAAAGCAAATTATTGACAACAATTAACTCCACCAAATGAAAAATAAAATAAATTAAAAAAACAATAGTTTTGTTGTGATACTCGAAATAATTGATGCATGCCAAGATCTAGCTCTTCCAAAACAATATTAATATTCTTTGAATAAAAAAGCCCACGTCTACATCATTTGGTTTTATTATGAGTTGTTATTGTTTTATGTGGCCCAATTAATACAAATATGCGCCTTTTGAAACTTTCATTATATTGTATATAATTGGTATCATATTCGTGGTAGGATAAGAGTGAGATTAAACGAAAAGAAACTAATACAAAATCTAGAAATTGGCATACTTTTTGGAAAGGGCAATAATTGCATAATCCTCAGAGAGAATTGAATTTTACAGTGTCTACATTTTGAAAGGAAATAAATTTAATATCATCCATAAATTTCAACTATTACAAAATATTATGTTTCGATGACCCAAAATTAAGGATTCGGCCTCGCCGAAAGTGTCGTCTCTAAAAGCTCGGCTGGGTATCAACCAAAGAATCTTCAAAAATAAAGGAAATTAATAATGAATCCTCATTTTTCTCAACAATCAAACTCCAACCTGTACAAATGATTGCATAATTCAGTGAACACTCGAGGGAGGAGGATATCTCATGCGAAGTGAGGCACAGTACCTGGTGTCCAGGTTTTGGCTTTACAGTGAGAATTGAGTCCAATATCTATGAGTGTTCTGATTAAATCCCACTACTTCACATATTTATTTCGTTTTGTATATTTATATAACAATATAATTCCCTCTCAAAAAAATGAGGCGCGATGTGTATACAGTAGTTATAAGATCGAACACAACTTAATACACCTTCTACTACTAATGATGATCGAATTGACCGGTCATCGATATATAGACCCAATTGCATTAATGTATTGTTCCACCGTCATGCATCTGGTGGGGAATCATGTCTTTTGGGAAAAGGCGCCTCGAATGGCGGAGATGGCCAATAGTCTCTATATTATTCCAAATTACGCAACTCCTCGAATATGGGATAAGATAAGGTATCATCATAGCCCCTTGGAAAAAGGCACATGATTGTTGTGTTTCACAAACGATGTTAATGATGATGACCAAATCGATTCATTATCAACATGAAAGCCCAACCGCGTTGAGGTATTATCCCATTGACATGCATCTGGTGGGGGGTCTTGTCCTTCAGGAAAAGGCAGCCTCAAAAGATGAAAAACAGGGAATAACTTATAGATTATTTCAATCCTTCGATGTGGGAATACAATAAGATATCATCAAATACCATTTTAGTGATACCAACTTAACAAGATAATTCCTTTCTAATTGAAAATTATAAGCAAAATATGTTCTACTCGGACAGCATATAAAGTGTTTAATTGGCGAAAAACCTTCTATTATTTTCAAATTAATAATTTACCTCCCTCTACTGCTTGAAACAAGGCAATTTATACCTCTTGTGGTAGGCGTGTTTCAAATCGTTCAATGCATAGTTTTTCTTTATATTTGGACAACTTTCAGCAAATGCAAAAACTTTTTTACCATTCTCTTATGTCTGAAATACAGACATATCTTCCTTTGTAGATGGTCGTTTCTTTTTCCTAGCGGTACATGGTCCAAGAAGGAAGACTAAGGAGAGAGATGTTTTCTTCCAACAACATGAACCTAAGGCAAGGTTCAAAGCCTTGCTTGAATATTAGGTATGCATCGACTCCTTTGTGTGAATGCAAGAAAAAAGCTGCAGTAATTGTGGTTGAAAATGACAAGAAGCTCGCCAAAAACAAGCTCTATGACTATTGCAATTTTCATGGATGAGAATACTTTTAGTGGAAGGTCGAAGAAGCCACTTGGTCATTTGAAGGACTTCTAGGTACATAACCATATGACAAAGCAATAGCTTGGGATGATGAATATGAGTTTGGAGAATGTAATGAATCTATTGAAGTGATGTCGAGGTTTTAAGGGCCTGACCGAAAAAGGGGAAGGAAAATTACATTAATATTTCTTAGTTCGTCTATATAGTCTTCTTTTATGCTGTTGGTGAAAAGTAATGTAAACTTGTTGGGGGAAAATAACTTCAAATAAACCTTTTTAAATATTATTTAGTTAAAATAATCATGATATTTGAAAAGAATGAATAAGAATGAATCTAATTGCAAATGCATCAACTAAAGTTGAATGAATGATTTATTTGTAAATGAACTTGGTTAACCAAAAAACCAACAGTGCACAAGGCCATAACGCATTAATGCCAAGGCAACAACACACCAAAAGAGAACTAGATGGAGAAGCAACTTTGTAAGTTAAACCAACAAGAAAATTTCTAATTTATGAACCCTCATGATCAAGTTATATACTTCAAGAAAATAATGTGGTCCCAGATTTGTAAATTTTGGGAAGACCATAAGTTTTTTTGGTATTAAATAACCCATAATATAGTCCATCATACAATAATTGCAGTGCCTAAACTAGCACACATATACTACTAAAATATAAATACACTACCAAAAAATAGAACGTTGTATCCAACACAATATAAGTATCTAGCATATTAAGTTAACATCAAATTTGTCAATAATATAACATCCAAGACTATAGATTAAGCTATTGAAGCAACATAAGTATCCATCATGCCAACATTATATTGTTTTCCAAAGCAAAAATTATTGGAACATACTATAAAGCAAACTTATGGTTTTGCAAAACAACCCTCCCTCCCTTCCTCCGATAATAGACCTCAAAATTGTCAAAAAATAACATCAAGACACCAAATCATATAAAACTAACGTGAACATGTTGATAGACGATACTTTGAGTTGGGAGGCAACTCTTTCTAATAAGTTATGTAAAATAGTGTCATTATTTGGGAAAATAGGTGTTTCTATCAAAATGATAAAATTAGTGCAACGTTGTACGAGAAATAAGGATTTTGACAAGTTGTATGATCACATTTGAGTGTACAATTTGTTTAATGTCAGAAAGTTAAGATAAGTATTTGCGTATCATATTGATACTGCGCGGAAGTGGAGCAATATTATTTTTAGGAAAATAATAAAGTGTCGATTCATTTTCTCAAGAATGCACACAGAGATCTACTTTTCTTATGAGTTCTTCCACTTTGAGAAATTTTGCAAATAATTTTGTGTGTTATATTTCTCTTTAGGGTTTGGTATTTATAGATTTTAATATTAAAATTTTTCTACTCTCTTTATGGGTTTGACTTGTCCTTTGGGCCCTCAGCCTATTTACTTAGTTAACTAATTTTAAGGTCCATTATTATTTTTAGTTAATTTATCAAATTGCCCTTAAGTTCAATTTTAGTCATATAATCATGCCCCCTAATTTGGTGGAAATTTTTAATTTTACATAAAAAATATAACATAATCTTTATTTTGATTGTTATCTTATGCTAGTTCATAAAATTAATATTATTAATTTAATTAATTATTTCAGGTAGAGCTAATAGTGTGTATCATGAGACTTGGCGAAGTTCAATGTAGCATTTATCTAAAGACTCAAGTGAATTTCATGTATTAGATGCGTAGGAGCTCAAGAAGGTCTTGCTCCGTAGTTATCAAGGGACTTAGAAAATTTTGAGTATTGTTATGATTTTAATAACGAGGTGCTACACTAGAGAGATGCATGATAGTGTGGGTTTTAGAATGAGCTCCTTTAAAGGGATGTGCTCGTTTTTGCACGAAGAAGCATGCAAGCACTTTGTACAAGTATTTTTGGTGCAAAATTTAGTTAAATCTTGTGATAGGAGATAGTGTAACGTCATGGGAATACTTAAAAAAATTTTGCGTTGCCGCCATCTAAGGACTTAGAAAAATTTTGTATGGTACTTATACTAGGACGTAGGTGAATTTTCAGGTGAAATCGTGAGGACTGAAATATTGACAAGGAGTACCCAATTCAAGTTGTGATCTAGGTTGAATCTAATTTTGAGAAAAGGAGATAGAAGAAAAGTATCAACGTTTCATGCTTGCTGTTAGGTGCTCATTGGGTGTCAGCTTTAGGTGTCTATGTTAGGCTTAATATTCACGTAGGAATAAAGACTTTATTGTGAAATTTCTTTGCTTCAAAAATTTTATGGGATGGTTGATGATATGGGATGGTCCAGCAGGCCCACAATAGGCCCACTTAACATGCACAACCCAACATTGCTTCTGGGCCCAACTAGGCTAGACCACTTGATAATAACCGTCTAGTTGAGCATACTATTCTTGATTGCATTTAACTGGAAGCTTCAAGCCATTTAGCCTATTCAACTATCTCTGTAGTCAACTGTCCTATCTGTTCAACCATAATCGACTAGATTGCTCCCTCCAATACTAACTTATCTCCTCACCGCATTTAATATTTTTACAAACAACATGCCTCCGCATTAATGGCATTAACAGCCGGTACAGTCCTTGCCACTAGCCCGACCACCATCTTTGACAGGGAGGAGCTTACCCAGAGTACTGTTCACCCTGGAACGCAGAAGATGATGCCACTTGGAACAGTACTGGGATCGAAAATGACCATTAAACCCCTGGCAAGGACAAAAACCCTTTACACCTGATATGAACACCTTCGACATATTACATACCAAGAAAAGGTTATGAATACCTCATTGCCAGCCATATTCTAGGTAATGCCAAATACATTATAAGCTTCTAATATTCTATTCAATTATTCTCTTTTGATCAAAACTAACTTGAGCATCGGAGTGCCCTCGTTGGGGGCACCTAGGCTAGTTCAATGTTTATTGTTATTGCAAATCTCAAATATCGAGAAATATAGTTGTTGGATCATTTGACCTCTCTGGTCGAATTAGCCAAAACATTATCCTTTTCACTATAAATAACTTTTAAGCTCATCATTTTGGTCCCGTCTGTGGGAACACGTTGAGATTGCAATGAAAAATAATGAACACACGTAGAGTCGCATCAAAAAGAAAGAAGAACAGGAAGTCCACATCTCCACCTCCCCCTTTGCCCCAGCAAGGTACACACGCTTCAGGCCCGAGTGCCCCTAAGAGCAAGTTGTGACATTGACTATGCCCCAATTGATGCAGTTGATAAATGAGCAAATTTCTACTCAAATTTTGGCCCAACTATTTACCGCACTAAATAGGCACACCACTATGCTAGCACCGACTAATAGTGCCACCCTACAACCACCTCCACCGGAGGAT
Organism: Jacaranda copaia; assembly: GCA_014898725.1. Classification (NCBI taxonomy): domain Eukaryota; kingdom Viridiplantae; phylum Streptophyta; class Magnoliopsida; order Lamiales; family Bignoniaceae; genus Jacaranda; species Jacaranda copaia. Next base: position 57,018 of record JACGDI010005315.1, on the reverse strand, counting down.
AGGTCCTACAAGGACAGCCGTGGTTGCCAAGAGTCCAGGCGGCTACCTACCCAACTTGAATTCAGTCCCAAAATCTTTAGGGAAAGAAGAGGTGACCGGAGTTAAGGGAGGAAATCACTGACTCTGTTGACCACATTTGACCTAATTACGCCACATAGTGCGATAGGATCAAATGTTCCATGCGTGACTACTGCGAGGACATGGAAGAATCAGCAAACTTTGTGGCCCGACCTATTTGAGCCCCACAACGTGATAAGATCGAGCGTGTGAGGCCTCGTATCGATTGAAATGCCACCCAAGCTAATAAAGAGGAGTGGGAAGAAGTTTTCCATCAAGTTCAATAACTAAACAGACACCCCGACGAGATCTTGAGGAGAAATACTAAGAAAGCGCCCAATACAGAGGGCCCCCAAAGGTCTTGTCAAGAGAGAGGCTTATCGTTTATCCAGGAGATTGTCGATGAGTATATTATTGTCAATGCCAAGGTCCCTATCAAACTATCGAGATACGATGGCTTAACAGATTCCAATGAACACTTGATGTAGTTCAAGCATATGATGCAACTACACGGATACAATGAATATATCTATGCCAAGATGCTGGCGACCACTTTCCAGGACATTGCACTCAATTGGTTTATGAAGTTGGAGCCCTCGTCGATATACTCTTATGATTAGCTATGTAACAAGTTTTTGCACTAATTCGCTAGTAGGAGAAAGGTGAAACTCCCCCATACCCACCTTCATACCATCAAGTAGAACAAGGGAGAGTCCCTTTGTGACTTCTTCATAAGGTTCAATATGGAGGTCCTCAAAATAGATAACCCCAGAATCAAGTTTCTGAATTGATGTGCTGTTCCTAGGGCTCAAACATAAGGATTGCGCCAATACATTGGTGTGGGAATGCCCTAGGTCGATGGAGGAACTACTTGACTTGGTAGAGAGATACATAACTCACAAAGAGATGAATAAGCTTAAGTTTAGATCCTTCAAGGTTGACAAAAAAAAGAAGGAGAGAGATGACAAAAAATACAAAGAAAGAGGTCGATCTCCAATAAAATATTTTCATGACTACACACCATTGAACATTCCAAGGAGAGAGGTCCTATATGCCATTCAACATGAAAATCTCCTTAAAACATTGAGGAAACTAATGGAGACTGAGGCAATAAAAAAATTGAAGAAGTGTTACCATTTCTACAAATAAAAGGGGCATGACACTGATAAATGCTTCAACCTCCAAGATGAGATTGAGAGGCTAATCAGACAGGGGTATCTCAAGAAATATATAGCCATGGATACATAGGTTGAAAGGGAAAAAACCGACCAAACTTCTTGTAGAGAAAGGTCAATTAGCCTTAAAAGTGAAGACAAATGAAAGAAACCCGCCCATAAGGATCGCCCGCCCATTCAAGGAGTGATCGATATGATCGTGGGAGGTTCTATCGGGGGGGACTCAAAGTCTACCAGAAGGCAAACTCAGAGGAGGCTAGAGTTAACCAAAGTCTCGCCTGTTGGAACAACATTCCACCTATCAATAAGTGAAGAGCCTATCTCATTCACTAATAGTAACTTAGCCCATCTCGAGAGAAATAAAATCAACCACAAAGCAAATTATCCTACAGTAATCTCTGTTGAGATTGCCAACTTCGAAGTACGTAAGGTCCTGGTTGATAATGGCAGCTCGACTAACATCATTTTTCTCTCCACCCTAAAAAGAATGAACATGGGCCAGCTAAAGTTTGAACCTGTGTGAACCCCTCTGGTTGGATTTGGGGGGTCAGAAATTATTTTGGAAGGATCCATTAACCTATCGACATTGTTTGGAACTTATCGACATCATTTGGGAAGACACCTCAAAGAAGAACTCTGATGGTGAACTATCTAGTGGTTGATGCCCTATTTATTTACAATGTTATAATTAGTTGACCAGCCTTCAATAATTTTCATGCCATTGTGTTGACCTACCACATGAAGATCAAATTCTTTGCCCCATCGAGCATAGGGGAACTATTGTGCAACATAAATGAGGCTTGCAGGTGTTACAACATCTCGATCGAGTCAAGCAAGCAGAAAACTCGACCACAATTAAAGACCTTGGGGAATGCCTCTATAGTAGAACCCGAGGAGACCCAAGTCAATAAGAAGAAAAAATTGGAGGATACCAAGGTGGAGCTCATTGGAGAGTTTAAAATTATCGAGCTAGAATAGAGAAACTCTAACAAGACAACCTACATCGGGACAGACATGGGCCCCCGCCTAGAATATCTTATAGTCAATTTTTTGGGAAGAAACATTGACATCTTTGCATGGAAAGCATCTGACCTGCAGAGAATCAACTTCAGCGTGATTGTGCATCGCCTTAACGTCGACCTTTCATATAAATTGATCAGACAGAAGATAAGGGCGTTCAATGCCGAGAGGACTTAGATCATCGAGGAAGAGGTCAAGAAACTTCTAGATGCAGGTTATATTATAGAAATTCAATATCCTTCTTGGCTTTGTAATATTGTACTCGTCCCAAAAAATGAAGGACAGTAGCGAATGTGTAATGATTTTATAGATTTGAATAAAACATGCCCTAAAGATCCTTACCATTTGCCTTGAATAGACTTATTAGTTGACTCAATTGCTGGTTGTGAGTTGATAAGCATGATGGATGCGTTTCAAGGTTACCATCAAATTTTCATGGCTCCCAAGGATAGGGATAAAACTTCTTTTGTCATTCCCAATGGGGTCTATTGCTTTTTGGTCATGTTTTTTGGACTAAAAAATGCTAGAGCAACTTACCAAAGGTAGGTCAACTTTATGTTCAAAAATAAAATTGGTGAGTCAATAGAGGTATATATCGACGACATGATTGTAAAGATGAAAAAGGCCCAAGGCCACTTATTTAATCTCAATCATATTTTTGCTATTTTGAGAATGTTTGATTTGAAGCTAAATCCAAACAAGTGTACCTTTGGAGTCCGTGGGGATAAATTTCTGGGCGACATGATCAGTCAACGAGATATTGAGGCCAACCTGTAGAAGATTCAAGCCGTTCTCGACATCACTCCTCCACGAATAGTCAAGAAGTACAGAGGCTAGTCAAAAAGATTATTACCTTACGCAGATTCATTGCAAGATTGACAAACAAAAGTTTACCTTTCTTCAAAATTCTCAGAAATGCTAAGAAATTAGTTTTCAGTAGAGTGAACAATGTGATCAGGCGCTGGTCGAGTTGAAGTAATACCTATCCTCACCCCATATGCTTGCAAAACCTAAATTGGGAGAGATACTTTAGATAAACTTGGTCATCTCTGAGGTACTGATTAGCTCAATATTGATCTCGACTAGAGATGACAACCATCAATCAGTTTATTATTGCAGTAAGTCAATCCAAGGACCAAAGCTTAATTACTTGAAGATTGTGAAATTTGCCTTGGCATTGGTTACCACAACTCAAAAGCTGCACCCAAACTCCTGGTCTCATGCCATTATAGTGCTGACCAACCAACTGCTGCAAAAAGTATTGTCAAATCCTGACATATTCGAAAGACTGACCAAATGGGCCATCAATCTGGAAGAGTTCAATATTACCTTCCAGCTGAGAATAGCCATCAAAGCATAGGTTCTGGTCAACTTCATCATCGAGCGAGTTGACTTGCCCGAGAAAAACTGCAAAGCCTCTTTGTTTGGACTTTGTATGTTAATGGATCGTCAATCACATCTGGAGGGAGAGTAAGAGTTGCTCTTCATTCCCCAACAACAAAGAAATACAATTTTGTAATAAAATTAGACTATGCAATCATGAATAATGAGGCAGAATATGAGGCCCTTCTCGCTGGAATGAGGATAGTGCTCAATCGGGGTGTCAAGCACCTGGTCGTTATTATAAACTCCTAGCTGATGGCCAAGTAGGTTGACAAAAAGTTTGAAGCTAAGAACTTGACGATGAGCTGGTACTTGGCCGAGGTGAGAAAGCTGTAACAGTCATTCAAAAGGTTCACCCTCAGTTAAGTACCTCGATTTGAGAATGAATGGGCAAATGCCCTATCAAAATTTGCAAGCTCGATTAGGGGCACGAAAGATAAAAAAATCATATTCCTGGTCGCCGATAGGCCATTGATTGAATCTTTTGAGGAGAATTTAACAGCAAGCATTGAGCAAACTGTATCTTCTTGGCATGACCCAATTAAACTCTACCTAAGCCAAGGCACAATCACCAAAGACAAGAATGAGGCTCGATGCCTTTGAGGTCAAGCTGTCAAGTTTATGTTCGATAAACATGGTCAATTATATAGAGGTCGACTCTGAACCTCCCTTGAGGTACCTCGATCCCAACCGGGCTCTCGAAGTATTACAAGACATCCATGTAGGTATATGTGGCAACCATTCTGGAATAAGATCCTTTGACCACAAAATAATCAGGTACGAATACTTTTTGCCAATATTGTTGAAGGACTCAATGGATTTTGCTCAGAAATGTACATCATACCAAGTCCATTCAAACTTACTGCACCAACCCACATTGCCAATGGTCAATGTCTAAATTTCTTGGTCGTTCAACCAATGGGGGATTGATATTTTGGGCTCATTGCCAAAGTCGACTAGATAGTGAAAATTTATAATCATCGTGGTCGAGTACTTTACCAAATAGATCGAGATTGAGGTTGATCCCAAGATAATAGATGCAACTATTAAGAGTTTCATTTGGAAGAATATCATCTACCATTTTTTGTCTACCTAAGGTCCTTATTTTTTATAATGGCACTAGTTCCAAAGCAAGAGTACCAGAGGTTGGTGCGAGGCCTTGGGAATCGCCCAGCACTTTACTTTAGTGGGTAATCCTCAATCAAATGGCAAGACAAAGGTAACAAATAGAATAATTCTCAACCATCTAAAAGCCAGGATATAGGATACTGGCTCGAATTGGGTAGACAACCTCCTCGAAGTGCTCTGGGTATACAAGACAACTCTCCGAACAACCATAGGTCATAGCCCTTATAGTTTGGTCTACAAGTTTGAAGCAGTCATCTTCTCTGAGCTCGTTCAACACGCAGCTTGAGTCATTCACTTGCATTTACTTAGAAACATATAAGAGAGAAAAATTGACCTTGAGACTATCAATGAGCGCAAGTAGGAAGCTTATAACACGATGTAATGCTACAGGTTGAGAATGGTCGAGACCTATAACAAACGAGTCAAGCCATGCCATTTTAAGGTTGAAGACCTCATTCTCAAGAAGATGGAAGTCTCCAAGAATGTTGGCAAGCTTGACTCGAAATGGGAAGGACCATATATTATTGTAAAAGTATCGAAGTATAACGCTTATAAACTTGCTAATATGGAAGGGGATGAACTCTCTCGCCCATGGAATGCCATCAACTTGAGAAAATTTTATATTTAAAATTATATTGTAATCATCCTTGTATTCTCCAACATGAATAAAGTTCCTGTAATACCACTACCATTTGCAGGCATTGTCATAACCGTATCTAGCAAGCACCAAGATCAAAGTCGACCCCTTAGTCGACGAATAAGTAGCTTCATATTGCCACAAAGTTCTTAGTCAACCCCATAGTTGATGAATAAGTAGCCCCTCGCTGCCACTTAAGATCAAAGTCGACCATATAGTCGACGAATACACGATTTTATGCTGCCACAAAGTTTCTAGTTAACCGTGTAGTCGATGAATAAGCATCATCTCACTACCACCCAAGAACAAAGTTGACCTCATAGTTAATAGAAAACAACTATGTACTCCCAAATAAGTTTTGAGTCAGCCCCGCAATTGATGCAAATGCAACTTCATGCTGCTAAACTAAAATCAAACACGCTATTGACTCTAAACAGCTACATGTTACAAACCCAAGGCTTTTCAACCCAAACTAAATAATCAATCAAGTAGTTGATCAATGAGTTGACCATACAACAATGGGAATCGACCATATAGTCGTGAAAAATAAATTGCTAAGCATGCTTTGGCAAAACCAGGCATCATTCAATATTAAGCAAAATTGACAACATAAATAATAAAGTTGTATTCGACAAGAGGCAAGAAATTTATTTCATTCAACAAAACGGAAATGAAAAAGATCTTTCATTCTTTGAAAAAATTTGTTACAATTCTATTACCAAAAAAAAAAATTAATTCGGGTTCTGGTAGGCACACGTGAGAGGCGAAATAACTTGGAAGGCCTTATAACGTCACTCATAAAGTTAGTCGAATGGAGCACGTACTGTGCCACATTGACCCATTCCTCCCTAAGCTAAGTAACAAGGTCCTCGACAAAAGTAAATTTATTGGCTAACTCCTCCATCCTCGCATCGACCTCAGCTTTCTTCTTTTAAGCTTCAATCATGGGCTCATCGGGTGGATTGGTCGCTGTGTCCTTCTCCCCAGCTCAATCGACCTTGCCCTCTTCGAATTCAAGGTAAGCTTGCAGATTATCATTCAATGCAAGGCTTATTTTGCTTTTGTCATTAGGTTGAAAAGCATAACCTAAGCACTCGAGCTGTTTCACGGCCTTATGGAATGTCTCGCGAGCATCTTCAAGTGACATAATTATGCTCACATCCTGAAAGGTTGAGCTTAAGATGAATTGCTCTACCATCTCTCATCGTATTGTAGGGTGATATTGATTGAAGGTCTTCCGTGCCTCCTCGGCTGCCTCTGCACGACCTGTCACCAAACCAAAAGAGTAGCTCACCTATAGGTCCAAGTGAACCCTTTTGATTATTGAGTCCATTTGACTCCGCTCCTCGATAGCCTAAACCAGCTGCTAATCTTTCAAGTTCTGTTGTTCCTTGAGGTTGGCCTTCTGTTTGGTTAGCTAGTCGACCTGAAGCTAGAAAAACTTAAGCTAAAACTTGAGGGTCTCCATATTCTTTCCCCCTTACAGCTCCTCTTTATTCGTTAATGCCAGCTTCGATCAGCAGAAGATGTTGTAGCCCATTTGGCCCACCTGAAACATAAGAATATCAGTGTACAGTACAACTGTGAAAAATGAATTTGATGAGAAATTATCAACCTCATACTCACCAGATTACAACAGTAGGTTAGTGCCCTAAGAGCCCTGACCTGACTTAGGCCCATCAGTCTGCTTTGGTCTAGTAAGAAAAGCTCAGAGATCATCTACTTTAGGGCATTGGCACCCCGTCATTCCTCCTTGAACGATGGAGGTTGAGTTAGTCACTTTATTTATGGGGTTGATCCCAAAGTGAAGAGATGGCAACTAAAGGAGTTGAAATAGTACCCTATCATCATGCTTTCCAAATAGATCGTAGCTTGTCACTATCTTTTACTTTCCTTTATTGCCTGTTGTCCTCTTGGGTGTCGAGCTTTCCTACTTAGTTATCTACCTTTTACCCTAACCTATGGGACTACTTTGCATGGGCTTTTCTCATCGAACAAATTAGGGCTCGGGTGCTTATTCGATTTGGGAAGCCACTGGAAAGGATGTTGATCATGTCAAGGTGATCGACTCTACAACTGGAGCCTCTTATCAAGCAATAGCCACTCAACAATGTTTCTCATTCCTCAAGGACTTAGCTTGAGCTTCAGCTCGACTTTTAGCCATTATCTCTTCTCAATCTACAAGCATAGATAGAATAATAGGCAATAGAATTGAGCAAAAAGATTAACAGTCACAGTTAACATAATCAACAAAAATCTCTATCTAGTTGATCGCCTACTGGTAGGTCAAGATCAACCGATGATAAGCCAGCCAACACCAAATATCTTTTTTTGGTCAAAACTAAGGCTTCCGTATGCCCAAATTCGACCAGATCCTTGATAAAGGTGTTGGGCCAACTAGGTGTCTGGTTCCCCGGCATTTCCATAGGCCCTCTCGACTAAACCCTTAGAATGATAAAATCCTCTGGACCCCAAACATAAAAAAAAATATTTCTTCCACTCTTAGCCATAAGAAGAGGAAAAGACTACTAGCAACTTTTGATGCAGGAGCACCATGAGACAGTAGAATTCAGACTCTTCTGTACTATCTGACTTCTAAGACATGGTTAAAAGGAATAAATTTGAAAAATTGGCGAAGGAGACAGGCTGGTCGAACAGATGCATCAACACAGCAAAGCTATAAAAGGTAGCAAAATAATTGAGAAGCAGTTGGGTTATACAGACCTCTAGACCCACCAGGAGGTCGACTATTGCTTGGGCAAGAGGAAACCTAAGAACACACATCAACCCCTTCTCAAACACTGTTATGCATCCTCTAGGAGGTCGATGTTTTCTACCTCGAGCCCCTGGCACCAACAACTCATAGTTTTTAGAGATATGGTACATCTCCCTAATTTGCACTAGGTCGACGGGGGATATTTTGGAAATTATTTTGTTATAGTGGTCTGGGGTAAATAATTAACCCTAAGATGCTGGAAAATTGCTCTAGCTAGCTTTATCCCCAAACGCAGCCTTTTCTATGCTCTAGCTGCTCGAACTTGAGCTATCACTCGATGAACTATCAAGACTACTCTCATGGGTTATTTCAAACCCACTTTCAACCCCAGTTTCCTTCTAAAACACTTCGTCCTCAGACCTAGTGTCCTCACTATCTGAATTGCTAGACATTTTTGCAAAGAAAAGGAAGAAAAGGTCAAATGGGCAGAAAAACTTACAACGGATATCCTAAAAACTCTAAATGCAGGAAAGATTTGGAGAGCTTGGAAAGTAAGAACTCAACCAGAAATAATTTCAGCAAAATTGCAAATGAATGTCTCTATCCCATATATTTATAGACATCTAGGCGCGAGAATCCAAGCTCCAGTAATAATTGCATTACCCCCCTCGCGCTTTGTATTCTGTGATGTAATCAACACATTAAATATAAAAAAATCATCACAAACCCTGGTCGAGAATTCAAAAATCTTAGTCGAATATTCAAAAACCCCGATCAAGTGGACAGAACCCTAGTTGAATGACATAACTGCTATAACCATTGTAACCGTCATTCAGTTATCTAGTCCCTGCTCTTGCTTATCGACAAGCTCGACCAGGACAGTGAGTGGGGGGAACTCATGATATGGAATAGCCCAATGGCCCATAGTAGGCCCATTTAACATGCACAACCCAACGTTACTTCAGGGACCAGCTGGGCTGGACCACTCGATAACAACCATCTAGTTGAGCATATTATTCTTAACCGCATTCAACTGGAGGCTTAAAGCCATTTAGCCTATTCAACCATCTTTCTAGTTGACTACCCCTATTTGTTCGATCATAATCTACCAGACCGCTCACTCCAATGCTGACTCATATTCTCATCACATTTAATGTTCTGACAAGCAACATGCCTCCGCATTAATGATGCATAACAGTCGGTACAGTCCTTGCCACCAACTCTGCCACCATTTTTGATAAAGAGGTGCCTATTTAGAGTATTATTTATTTTGAAAAGTAGAAAATGATGCCACCTAAAATAGTACCAGGATCGAGAATGAACATTAACCCCCTAGCAAGGACAAGAACTCTCTACACCTGATAGGGACACCTTCGACATATTACACACTAGGGAAAGGCTATAAATACCTCATTGTCAGCCACATTCCAGGTAATGCCTAATATTCTGTTCGATTATCCTTTTTGTACCAAAACTAACTTGAGTATCGGAGTACCCTCATCGGGGACACCTCGGTTAGTTTAATATTTGCTGTTGTTGTAGATCTCAAACTTTAAGAAATATAGCATTTGATCATTCGACCTCTCTAGTAGAATTAGCCTAACTACCACCACTTTCACTATAAACAATTTTTAACCTCATCAGTTGGTAATGTTCTTCCACTCAAATGGAAGCCATAGACATTTTATAAAGTTTCTAAAGGACTTATGAGAGTTTCTAGGGGCTAAGAACAGTTCCCCAAGGGATGTTAAGGACATTTGCCAAAAGCCTGTATCATGCAAATAGCTTAGGAATGTAGGCATAAGCATTCATGCTCGAGAGGTCTTTTGAGGTCATTAATGAATAACTCAGGTGCATAGGTTAAGGGTTTGATAGGTCTTCTTGTCTTGTCGTTCTTTTGGTGGTATCATACTAATTGTCTTGGATTTGTCCAAGGACTTAGACAAATGTTTTAAGGGTATGATTTTTGATGAATGTATCTTATCGGCAATTTAAGAGACAAGTTCTTAGGGTGATGTCTTTCACTTTTTCTTTATTTTTATGTCACCCTAGTTTTCATGAGCACTTATCTACACATTAGAATCAATAAAAATTTCTTAAGATATATCAACTTAAAAGGCAATCATGTCTTGATAGCATCAAGAAGTAAGATACAATTTGGGTTAAGGTCCCTAACTAGGAATGAGTTGGAGTTTATTGGTTCACTACAAGGATGACACTTGCTAGGTATGTGGAGATATTGTCCATAGGGTGCGAGGAGGCAGTGCTTACTTAGTCTGGTGCCGATGATGTGCTTAAGTATCAAGCACTGCCTAGGGAGTGTAATGTCATACTTGGTCACCTAAAATTTCACTTGTGTGCCCAGTATTGCATTTGAGTGCTCAAGGAGTTATCGAGGCACCAAAAAAGTGCCACCAAGCATAACTTAGAGTTTTTTTATAGAGGTTGACATCTCGAAGATCTCTTAGAACTTTTGGTGATACTTTTCACACAGGGATAACTTTAAAATTTTGTTGATAGAATTCTATGCTCCTAACATCTTTTCAATGTAAGGTTAATTTGTTCTAAGAGCCATTTGAAGTGCTTCACGGAGGGGTCTTTTCAAATATCTTTTGAGACGTATGGCCTCATTACGTAAACTTCATGTGACTTTTAGAGGTCTTGTTGCGCAGATGACACTCCGTGCTCTCAAGGTTCTTCTACTTAAAATGACTATGATTATTTTATGAGAGTATCTTTCAATGGTTATCTTTAAGAGGACCCTTGGTAATTATAAGTCTATAATTTACATAAGGCTCCCTTGTCTCTCTTTAAATGGCTAACTGTTAACCAAACACAGAGTGACTTATGCATTTGCCATATTAACAAATTTTGTGTCTCTATTGCAAAAGTTAAAATTTCTAGAAGTTGAATCATCTCATTTGTGAAATTGAAGTTTCCCATGAAGTTAGAGATAAAACTTAGTAAGATAAAGGTCTAGCTGAGCAGGGGGAGCTATGTCAATAATGAAACATCGTAAGGAAGAGGTAGCTGAAGTGGTTCAACAATAAAGTTAAAAAGAGAAAAAGTCAATTAAGTTGTTGAAAAAGCATAAGTTCTTAAAGATGAGATTTGCTAAAGAGGTGAAGAGTGAGGAGAAATTTTTATCTTCCTCCACTGGGAGGACACTTATGAACATGACTCGTAAGGATATGGAAGGAGTATACGGGATTTGACAAGTTTTTTGAGGCAGTAGATCTAAAGGTAATAACAGAAAAACTAGTTGGTTTAGCTCTGCATAAGTAAGATATTACATCTATGGTAGTGGTATCAAATAGGATTTACATATAAGATTTCGACACTACTTAACATCTTCTAGTCAATTTGAGTAATGCATTGTTATTTACTTTTAACAGCCGAGTGTTGGCCAGACATCCTTTTATCTCTCTCAATTAATTTTGTTAGAGTTGCTTCATTCTTATTTATTTTGTGTTCATGCAAGCACTTCACCAATTAAATGACCACTGACTTTGTGTGCTTGTATTTTGAGAATTGAGCAACGGGAGGCATGAAGTTGCCATTAATAAATATCAAGAAAAAAGTGCATCTTGGACATTTACACGAGGTATCAAACTTGGGCACTCGTGTGGGATGTTGAACTTAGGTGCCTTCACAGGGGGTGAGAGTCGAACATTGATGGGACTCGCTGGGTGCCCATCTCAAGCTTCTAGTGGACGCCAGGCTGGAGTGCTCATTAATTCCCCAGGGCTAGGGTGTCTTTTCCACTTTGCTAATTACTCTTATTTATGTTTTTTTCATCAAATTTACTGATGACGTAACATCTTCAATGGTCACTCAAGAACTTAGAGAATTTTAACAGATAAGGTAATGTGATTACTTTAGCATGTTTGTGAAGTTGAAGTGACTATGAGCAAAACATGTGATGAAGCTTTCTTAGGGAGGTGTGGAGCCTTTTCCTTGTGTTGGCATCAGTTTACCTTGTGTAAAGTGGAGTCTTTCGAAGGAGGAAAGCTAATTTACACTTAAATTGAACATAGCTTAATTGTTGCAATGAGAATGAGCATGCTTATGTATATTTGGGAGGCTTCATAATAAATGCACATGATGTATATAGTCACTAGGCTTAGAGATTTTCCTTTGAGTATTTGTTAAATATTGAGACATCACCACCCTCCTCTTATTGAGGACTTAAGGTAGGCTTCATTTACTTAATGGTATAGGTACCTTCCAAAATGTTCCTCAATGAGGGTCTCTAGAGCAATTGCATCTACTCTCGAAGGGAGTTGATAGTGGGCTTTTTTAGAGGGTTCTGCGTACTTTTTGGGGAACCAATAACTGGCTTTTTTAGAGGCGGTGCCATGTACTCTGAAAGGGAGCCTATAGTGGGCTTTTTCTTAAAGGTTGATTATTATGTACCTCTTTGAGAGGTGATAGTAGATTATGTTGGCTACCACATATTGCAGGGGACCTTTATAGTGGAATTATGCCTGGTGATTGGCACATACTTTTTGCACTCCTCAAAAAGCCTTATAGTGGGCTTGCCTAAAAATTGCTCTTCAATACTTCTTATAAATGTTGCAAGGTTTAATGTTATAAAAGAGGCACAAAAATATAAACAACATGAGAAATTTCACATTCATTATAGAAATATTAACAAGAAACTAGTATCATCCTCGAGCTTGTAAGCTTTATTTGAATTTAAATAAGAATGAAAGTCAGAGCAGAAAACAAGCTAAAGTAAACAATTACAATAAGGAGGTGTCGCCAACAGCGCATTTCAGTTGTCACCAAGAGCATCTTAGGGTATGCTTGTGTCTACAAGGCTAATGTTCAGCAACATACCTTTGTCTTTGGCCTTGTCCAATTGGTCTTTCAAATATTTTCGAAATGACTTTTGCTATAAGAGGATGCTAGGTTTGTGGCAGTATTGATGGTCCTTGAGTCATTTGACCTCTGTCCATAGCTTTTGCCTTTTTTTTTTCTTTAAGCCAAATCTCCTTTAAATCATGTACCCCTTGAGGTGTTCTCTTTTGGTTAATTTCTCAATTTCGTCCTTCAAATGATAATACTCATTTACAGTATGATCATTGGCATGGTGAAAACAATGTTATTTGTTTGGTTTCAACTTCTTTGGGTCAATAGAGGCTTTTAGCGTGGTTGTCGAATGAAGCTGTATTAAATGCTATTATTAACATTTTTGTTTAGGAAATAGTATGGGGTGTATGTATGGTAAGTGTACAAGGAGGACTATTTCTTCGATCGCTATATTTTTTATGGTTATCATTTCTCTCATCATGTGTGATGAGGTCTTTCGCTCAAGCGATATTAAGCTTCACCCTTGTCAAGAAGTTGTCTAAGTGTTGCTGGGGGTCTTCAATTCTATTAGACTTAGGTAGTTGAGTTATTCTTGTTACATGGGAAAGTGTTCATGCTATAATCATTGGTGAAGATTGGCTACGCCTTGGAGAGGTAACAATAAAAGGACAATATTAACCTCTTACCCCTCCAAATGGTTGCCACACCAAGGAAGGTATTTGAACTCCAATATATATGGGCCCATGCCAAGGAAAGTATGCTCTTAGTAAGAAGTGCTTGTCTCCTTGGTGAGGTGAGAAAGGGGGAGAGGTATCGCATTCTGGATCAACTCTTTATTTCGATTTCTCCAAGGATGATTATGCCCTTTGCTCCCTTGTAAGGATTGTTGCAACTCTTAGGAGTAGCGTTCCTTGGTGTATTAAGCTACTGCTTTGACCGTAGCCTAAGTGGTGGTTTCTAATATGATCTTTACTGTCTCCTGAGTCATAGGTATGATAAGATCTCTAGAGAAATGTGTTTTTTGTGCATGCATTTACTTAGAGCTAACTTTGACTCCAATCATGGCGATGCTTTAGGTTAGGCTAAAGCATCAATATGCCGGAGCACGAATAGGTTTCTCGAGCAGGTAAAAGTGAAATCAACCCACCTCCTCTTCCCACTAGACCTAGCACTATCGCTACAGGAGCCAGTCATTTCTAGTGTTAGGTTTGTAGTATATACTCTACTTGTTGTAGCTCATTCACCTCATTTTTGAAATCTGAATCTGTAAGGACTCAAATTTTGGTATTCCCCCAAGGATCTCCATGGTAAATCTCTATGCTCTTAAGCTTCTATTGTACTTCAACTTCCCATTCTTCAGCCCTCCTCTTCCTCCTTTGAGTTTCGACGGATATGAGGTTTCTTGTGCTGATGTCCTCCTTTTTGTTTCTTGTGAACAATGGTCTCGGTGGTCATCACTTCTTCTTTGTCTTGGGAGGTCATTTGAGTGCTTGTAGCTCTTGTCATAGATCTATTCTACATTTTCTGTGTTTTTTTTCTTATTTTAAGTTTTCCATAGATGGTGCCAAAATGATGCTACTTGAAAGTGGAACGAGATCTCTTTCAAGAAATGACAGAGTGTTGGTTCGTCTTCTAAAAAATGTGCACAAAGAGATTTGCTCTTCTTGAGAGTTCTTTGTAAATGATTTCTTTTGTCTGATTTCTCTTTGGAACTTGGTATTTATAAATTTTAATTTAGATGAGCTTAAATCTATTAAGTTTTTCTTCCCTCCTTATGAACTTGACTTGCCCTTTGGGATCTCCAACCCATTTACTTAGTTATTAATTTGAAGGTTCATTTATTATTTTTAATTAAAGTCCTTAAGTCCAATTTCTAATCATATCACTTATATTCTCAGTCTCTTGATTCAAAGTTATTATTTTCCCACGTTTCTTTATTTTCTATATTCACATTAACATGTGACTGTTTATTACTCAATGATTATTTATAGTAATTAAAGTGAAATTAATTCAGTAAACAAAAATTAATTTTATTTTATGTTATTTTCACACATTTTTTGTTTTTCAAGTTTCATTTGCACTTTCTATTTGACTATTAATTATTTAATGTTATTATGGTGATATTACATATAGATATTTCTAATTGATGACCTAAATTTTAATTTAATTGCGGTAATTTATGATTATTCTAATTTAATTATTAGTTTTTTATTATTAAATTTATATAATAATTTTAAATTTGCAATATTTTTCCCAATTGATTAGTTTTTAAAAGAGATTATTTTTCTAAATAATAATTTCTAAATAATAAATGTCATTTGATCTAGTAATAACTTTAATCTTTAGGTACGTGTTTAATTTGCGCACTTTTACTTCGCTATGAAAAGCGAGGAAAGACGAGGGAAGAGATTTTTATTATAATGCTTGGGATTAAGCTAGCTACTTTCTTTCTATTAATGGATTATGATAAAAGAATTTTTTCCCCTCTCAAAAAGTCCTCTCTCATATCCTACTCAATGGAGGATGCATTAGGTCAGAAAAGGGAAAATGTTTTAAAATTTTCTTCCCCGCATAAGAGTGAAGTGACAATCTTGACTATTGAAGTTTAGAAATTTTCTCAAGAAATATTTGTTATTGTAATAAATGTATTTGATTTGATCAATGGATCGTGATGTCAGGGATTTGTTCATAAAGAAAGTTGTCATTGACTATTTCTAATGAATTTTTAGATGAGTTCAAGCAGTATTTATTTCTTCTATTATGTGGGAGTTTTGTATTCGATTTAAATGGCCATCAATTTTTTGAAAAAAAAAATGAATTTCTAGGTAAGCAAAGCAAGTGTAAGAATATTTTGTAAAAAGATATAATATAAAAAATAAAAATATTTTCGTAATTTGCGGGGACAAAATGTAAATGCATATAATTGAGGGTAAAGCAAAAGTCACCCATTATTTTGAAAGGAAATGACGGACGGCGCCATATGCTGGCGTTGGCGCTTAACCATTCTGCCAAAATATTGAAAACACGGCGCCATATTCCCCCCCAAATTTCTCAAACCCCTGTACAACCCTAAAAGCTCCATATCACCATCACAGCTCAGAATCAATTTAACTCTCTCTCTCTCTCTCCACTCTACATATGCCCATCGCAGTGATGCTTTCGTATTAGATAGCCGTTCTTTTTCTTTGAATTTCCAACTGAAAAATTAACATCATTCCATGTTGGGGTGTTACGGTTACATTTTTGGATAGCGATCCGATTATCTGGTCTACTGCAGGTATACATAATCTGTTTCTTTTTTCCTTTTTTAAAATTTTTATTTTGGTTTGATATGGTTTCTTTGCTGAAGTTGTTGTTGTTTTTTTTTTTTTTTTCGTTTTTCTTTTTTAATGGCTTGAAATTGGGAAACTCTGACCTTTCTTGTCGAGTCCCAAATGCCACAATCCAGTAAAAGCAATGCCCATTCGTGCAGCGATGTAATGTAACACATGAATTTAAGATATGTTCTCTCATAACTGTTTTGGCATGTAATTTTTATTGTCTTTAAATATAAATGCTCCATTTATTTCTTTGGAATACCATATTGATTCTTTTCGTGGTTTCTGACTGGAACCCACTAATAAAATACTATCTCAAATTCTATTAAACTTTAATTCTATTAAAATGATGTACATTTGCTTTTGAAATTTGCTATGGTATGCATATAGTTGCGTCCTAGGTTTTACCGTCGTGAACTACATCTACTTCCTGAATATGATGATATTCATTCACTTAGGCTGACGATATGTCCACTCTGGTTACTGATTCCGGTGTTCTTTGTCCACTTTCAGGGGTGTCTTCCTTTTGGCTTAACATTTTGTTTTCTCTTCTTCACCAAAAGTATAAAAATAGTGTAAGTGTGTAACAGAAGGCTCCAAAGGAAAAGTTTGCTCTTGGGCTGGGGTTCTGCTCATAAAATGGGGTCTGTTCATGCTGATGCTGGTAATTTCTTCTTCACTTTTCTTTCTGTGCTTAAATTGATGGTACATTGAAAATTTGAGATTCTATCTTTTGCTTGGATGCCATCTTGAAAAGATGATATTAATTTTGCTTATATTTCTTTATTTAGTTTTGATTTGGATTTATGTGTCTAGACATGAAAACATGGGCCATGATAAACTTCTGTGTCGTAGGTTAGTGGAGTTTACCTAATGGGCGTTGATTAACACATTAGGGAAAATCACATTTGTAAAAATAAATAGTATGTTTTGCATGCCTGTAATCGGCTTGATTAGATTTGACTGTACGATTATATAATGAAAGTGTCATGCAGGAAGCATTTTGGCTTATAATCTTTTGGATGTATGGACTATTTATATTAAGCTTGCAGAAATGTACTATTAATTTTATTTTAAACCCCTTTTTTTTCCAGGTTTTATGTTGTTGTGACTTCTATGTTCTGCACTAAAATTTAAATGTGTTAAATCTACCAAAAGAATTCTAAGGGTTTTTTTTTCTTATTTTATTTTCCAAAAATTACTGGATGTAAGTTTTGACCACTATTCAATGCATTTGTCTGCACATTCGTTGCCTAAAAATTGGAGGCACAGCATGCTAGCAGATCTAGAGCATGCATCAAAGGATATAGTCAAAAAGCATATAAACCAGTTAGCAGAAGCTAGGTTCATTGTAAGGCTTGTTGAGCTTGACCATTTTAACAGGTATGAGTGTGCTTCTAGTCATTATAAGCCATTGCATTTTAACTCTGGAACCTCTTGTTGGATTCCATTTATTCGTTGGTCTGGTTGTCTTGTATTGATTAAGGCACTTGGTTATGTACTTATGTTTGACCCTAGTTGCATCAGATACTGAGAAATGAAAACTTTTGGGGCAGACATAGAACACCACAACTGTATGAAACTATTCTCCATCAAAGGACAATTATTGCTTTTTGAAAATTGTCATTTGACAGTGATACATACTTTGAACAATGAACAAAATAGATTCATTTTAAGGTTTGTTGAGTTGGAATATTTAAGAGCTACCAGTGTGCTTGTTATGAGCTTGTTGGATATTTTTAACTCAAATCATAGTTGCTAATAGTGTGTGGAGGGTGTGCTTTGCATTGCTGTGCGCAATGAGGTTTACTGTAGCACACACACCTTGTGCTATTGCTCACCAGTGCAGCACAAAAGTGCTACAGTAAACCATGTTTTTTCTAGAAAAATTGAAGGGCCAAAAATTGCTGCAGTAAATTTGCAGTTCTTAGAAGAAAGAAGCAACCCAAGCCCCAGCAAATGAGCAACCCTCTTCTCCATGGAATGATATTTAAGTTATGATATGTTCTGTCCTCTTCTCCGCCAGTGATGATATTTAAGTATGAGTTTGTTTGAATCTACTTATTGCACTGATTTGGTAATCATTATTATTCTTGTGAACAATTAGTTGTTTATTCTTTACATTAGGTGAAATATATTAGTATTTTAGGTAAATATTAGAAACACACACACACACAAACACATATATAATTTGTGCATTTTACTTGAATAAAGTGAGCGATATGTGCTGTGCTATGTGCTATAGCTTTAGGGGACCTTTACACGTAGCTGCGGTACACGCTCTTGACAGCTATGTTACGAACCTCTGGTTTGGTTCCACTCAATTGCGCATTGCTTTTAGTTGATTAAAACAACTCCTTGGCACATGGTTACATTTCTTGGCCTTGGCTGGGTCAAATTTTGGGGAATGGAAATTTTGGGGAAGAGATAACGTGCTGCAACTCTGTGAAAGCTATGCTCCATTAAAGGACAAGGATAAAAGAAGAAAGGCAAGTGCAGACATCTTATTTCCTTTTAAAAGAACAGCTAAACATATGTTGAAATGAGCAAATCGTATTTAGTATGGGAAACTTGTAACTGTTACATGCCCCACAGTGCCAATGGTGTTGGAGCTGTGCATGCTCAAAATGTTCATAGGTAGGCCTATTAAACCAGCAATATTATTTGTATAATGATTCAAATTTTTGTTGTAAATAACCACAAACACTTACAGTGTTTGTATTTATTTTGTTTTTGAACCTTCCATATCCCAAAAGAATATATTTGGTTTCAACTTGAGCATTGATGCAGGGGTCAATCTTTCTGTTTTGTTTTCCATGTGTTGCGAAGTCAAGTCATTCATTTTTGTTCATTGGTAACCTCTTGATGTCAGCAATCATATATATACATATATACATGTCTCCTCAAAAGGACAAAGCTCTATTAATTTGTCATTTAATCCATTTTTGCTTAGACATTTATGTCAAATGTTGAAAAGGATTTCTATGCACCACTTACTGAATTTTGTCATGGATGTTTTATGACCTTTTCTATGATGTTTGTCTGACTTTATCTGGCATTGATCTTGGTTTTGTTTTAGTGATCAAAAAGAACAAAGGCAAAATAGTTTCTGCATCTAAAGAAAATGTGGCCACTGATCAAAAACAGAGAAAAAGGCAGCCTTTCCACATCATTGAGGATCCCATTGCTCCACGTAAAATGCCAAAACGAGCTGCTGCTTGTTCAGAATTCAAGGAGAAGTCACTTCGTATGTCCAAAAAAGACTCAGTAATTGAAACAAAAAAAGAGAGGGGTGTGGAGGAAGAAGCTGTAGCTGTCCGTCTGACTGCTGGGCAAGATGAAGGGCGGCCCTGTAGAAGGCTCACAGATTTCATCTTTCATGATTCAAATGGAGTTCCACAGCCTTTTGAAATGTTGGAAGTTGATGACATTTTTATATCTGGTCTTATCTTACCACTTGAAGAAAGTGCAAACAAAGAAAAAGCAAATGGAATGAGATGCGAAGGCTTTGGGCGCATTGAAGAATGGGCTATATCTGGTTATGAAGATGGATCGCCAGTAATATGGGTTTCTACAGAGATTGCTGATTATGATTGCATTAAACCCAATGGCAGCTATAAGAAGTACTATGACCATTTCTATGCCAAGGCTAGTGCTTGTGTTGAGGTTTACAAGAAATTGTCAAAATCTTCCGGAGGGAATCCAAGTATAACCCTGGATGAGTTGCTTGCTGGAGTTGTGCGTGCAATGAGTGGGATGAAGTGCTTCTCTGATTGTCTATCTATTAGAGATTTCATTATTTCTCAGGGTGTATTCATATATAACCAACTTATTGGTTTGGATGATACTTCAAAAAAGACTGATCAGCTATTTGTTGAGCTTCCCAGCCTGGTCACTCTAAGAGATGAGTGTAGCAAGTTAGTAGATCTCGCCCATGCTCGTCCTGGCTCTTTGCCTGGAAATCTGAGAATTGGTCCAAACTATGGGGAAGAAAACAGAAAAACCTTAACTGCTGCATCTTGTCCAGCAGCAGAAGAAGAAGATTCAAAAATGGCCAGGCTGTTACAGGAAGAAGAGCACTGGCGCTCAATGAAGCAGAAGAGAAGCCGGGGTTCTAACAGCTTATCGAGCAAATACTACATTAAGATCAATGAGGATGAAATCGCCAATGACTATCCTTTACCTGCCTTTTATGAGGCATCAAATGAAGAAACTGATGAGTATATAATTTTTGACAGCGGCATGGAAGTGTATAATATTGATGACTTGCCAAGGAGCATGCTTCATGACTGGGCCTTGTACAATTCAGATGCTAGGTTGGTTCCATTAGAACTTCTCCCCTTGAAACCATGTGCAGATATCGATGTGACCATATTTGGGTCAGGCCTTATGACTGCTGATGATGGGTCTGGATACAATTTTGATGGTGAAACTACTCAATCTTCAAGTTTTTCTGGGGCTTCTGAAATTGAAGGGATCCCGGTTTTCTTGAGTGCAATTAAGGAATGGGTGATTGAATTTGGATCCTCGATGGTTTCCATTTCGATGCGGACTGATATGGCCTGGTATAAATTTTGCTCTCTCTCTCTCTGTCCCTCAGTATGTTCATGTATGGATGTGCTTCTGTGCGTGTGTAATATAACATTCAACTATTTGATTTTGGATTTGATCTGTTTACTCTACTTGGTTGTTTCTTTTATTGGCCTTTTGGTAAGATTTTGTAATAGATCCATGAGATAAAATATCACCTTAATGTATCTCTGAAGTACCATGAATGATTGGTAGCATGTAATAGTTTTATACTCTCTATCTCCCCCAAATTTATCACTACTCATTTCCTTTTTTGGGATGTCTCAAAATGAGACTCCAGTTCCTAAAGTTGAAAATTTATTTTCAACTACTCTCTCATCTAGAATAATGATGTAATACTACTAACTCTTAACCATTACTTTTTAAGGGTAGTGTCGTAGAAGTATACAAAATCTTACACATTAGGTCAAGTTGGCGCCAGATTTTGGAATGGAGGGAGTAGCATAGAGGAAGCATAGGCTGTTATATTCAATTTACATGAAAAATTCAAGAGCATAGCAGTGTTTGAGAACTAAACTGTTTTATTGTGATTAACTAATAATTGATATGCATAACTCAATTTGGAGTTTGCATAGTTTTTTAATGCAAAACTCTGTTACTTTCCTTCTGTTCTTCAGGTATAGGCTTGGGAAACCCTCAAAACAATATGCTCCTTGGTATAACCAAGTCCTGAAAACAGCAAAGCTTGCAATTAGTATCATTACTTTGTTAAAAGAGCAGAGCCGGGTGGCAAGGCTTTCTTTCACAGATGTTATCAAGAGAGTCTCAGATTACAGCAAAGATCACCCTGCTTTTATATCATCTAAACCTGAAGTAGTGGAAAGATATGTGGTTGTGCATGGTCAGATTATTATGCAGCAGTTTTCTGAATATCCTGATGACAACATAAAGAAGAGTGCATTTGTGATTGGCCTCACTAAGAAAATGGAAGAAAAACACCATACTAAGTGGCTTGTTAAGAAAAAGAAGCTTTTGCAGAGGGATGGACAAAACTTGAATCCTAGAGCTGCAATTGGGCCTGTTGTGTCCAAAAGGAAGGCCATGCAGGCAACCACAACAAGGCTAGTCAACCGAATTTGGGGTGGATACTATTCAAACTACTTGCCTGACGAATCAAATGAAGGAACCCATTGTGAAGTAAAAGAGGATGAGGAAACCGAAGATCTGGAGGAAAATGAAGATGATGACGCTCAAGAGGTGAAAATGGTAGTTTCAGAGAAAACTCACAAACCTAGCTCAGTGCCACGAGTAACTAAGTCATGTTCAAGTATCAAGAAAGTACAGTGGGATGGGAAATCTGTGGGAAGATTACCTACTGGTGAGGCTTTGTATAAAAAGGCCATTGTCCATGCAGATGAGATTGCAGTCGGGGGGGCTGTTTTAGTGCAAGTTGATGAATTGGATGATTTACCAGCCATCTATTTTGTAGAGTACATGTTTGAAAAATTAGATGGAAGTAAAATGTTTCATGGGAGAATATTGCAGCGAGGCTGTCAAACTGTGGTTGGAAACACTGCAAATGAAAGGGAATTGTTTTTGACAAATGAGTGTGCGGACGTTCAACTGGAAGAAGTTAAAGGAAATATATTTTTAGATATAAGATCAATCCCTTGGGGCCACCAATACAGAAAACAAAATTCAGTCACTGATAAGGCTGATAGAGCAAGAGCAGAAGAAAGGAAGAAGAAGGGGTTACCAACTGAATATTACTGCAAAAGTTTGTATTGGCCTGAAAGAGGTGCCTTCTTTGCTCTTCTATGTAGTCTGATTGGGCTTGGGTCTGGCTTCTGTCAGGCATGCCAATCCAAGGAAGCTGATGAGGATAGAGAAAAATTCAAAATGGATGCATCAATGACCAATTTTACATACCGAGGAACTAAATATTTTATTCATGACTATGTCTACTTAAGTCCTTATTACTTTTCAGCAGAAAGGGAAGGTGAAATTTTCAAGGGTGGAAGAAATGTGGGATTAAAGGCCTATGTTGTATGCCAACTGCTTGATATTTGTGGTCTTGAACAGCCTACATGCTGTGATGCCAATTCTGTTCAGGTCAAAGTCAGAAGGTTTTTCAGGCCAGAGGACATTTCAGAGGAGAAGGCTTATACTTCAGATGTCCGAGAGGTAATAGCAAGTATATCATGTTAAAAGCAAGAAAATTTTGTACATATATTGTTCGTAACTTAAGTTAAATGCTACATGATTGCCTTGATCATTTTGTGGGAACTTTGATTCCTATCCTTTTGCTGGAATAGGACTGCATGAAACATGCCTAGCTCCCAAGTTTATTTATATTGAATATTGCTGTTAAACAATTTTGAGCACTTATACCATTTTCTGGATGGTTTCTCAGCTTTATTATAGTGAGGAAATGCACACTGTCCCAGTCAATATGATTGAAGGGAAATGTG
This sequence comes from Jacaranda copaia, assembly GCA_014898725.1. NCBI lineage: Eukaryota > Viridiplantae > Streptophyta > Magnoliopsida > Lamiales > Bignoniaceae > Jacaranda > Jacaranda copaia. The sequence continues at coordinate 33,769 of JACGDI010005315.1, read as the reverse complement.
AGATCAGAAAAAAGAAGGACCTGGGGCCTCAAGATGTCCCTGTTATACTTGACCATGTTTTCTTCTGTGAATATCTGTATGATCCTTCTAATGGATCCATCAAGCAGGTGCTTCTATTTTTAGGAACATCTGTAATATGAATATCAGATCTCTTAGGACAAATCAGATTTAAGTTTTCTGCTCCAGTTGGTTATATCTCTCTCTCCTTTGCTTTGAACTTAATTTTCTTATTTCTGATTAATGTTCCAATCACGTCCATGTGCAGTTGCCCTCTCACATTAAATTAAGGTACTCTCCTGGACAGCCAAGTAATGATGCAATGTCTAGGAAGAAGAAGGGAAAATGCAAAGAAGGAGAAGATTCAGATTTTGGGACACTGAAAGAAGCATCTCATGGGAATCAACTAACTACTTTAGATATATTTTCTGGCTGTGGTGGCTTGTCTGAGGGACTCCAGAAATCAGGCAGCCTTCACCTGCTTTCATTCATATGCTAAATTGATTTAAGGGTTTAGTTCCTCGTACATAAAGTCTTATCATTCGGTTTCTGATGCATCTTATTATTCAGGTGTCTCTTTCACAAAATGGGCTATTGAGTATGAAGAGGCTGCTGGAGATGCATTTAAACTCAATCACCCTGGGTCTATGGTTTTTGTAAACAATTGCAATGTCATCCTGAGGTAGACCTCTTGTAGTAAATTTTTTTAAACCCTCCCTCTCAAATGCAGATCAATCAGAAACTTGGTATCAACCAGCACGGACATGGCAGTCACGAGAGCCTTGTATTTGCAGGGCGGTCATGCAGAAGTGTGGCGATGCAGATGACTGTATTTCAACCCCGGAGGCGGCTGAATTGGCTGCATCATTGGGCCAGGAGGAAGTTGATAACCTCCCACTACCAGGACAAGTTGATTTTATTAATGGAGGACCTCCTTGTCAGGTTTTTTATACAGTGTTCTCCTTGCCAAGGAAATAATTTATCTGCATGACTGAGTAGTGTATATCCTCTTGTAGGGTTTCTCTGGAATGAATAGATTCAACCAAAGCACCTGGAGCAAAGTTCAATGTGAGATGATTTTGGCATTTTTGTCCTTTGCTGACTACTATCGTCCAAAGTTTTTCCTTCTTGAGAATGTGCGGAACTTCGTGTCTTTCAACCAAGGGCAGACATTTCGCTTGACTATAACTTCTCTTCTTGAGATGGGATATCAGGTCCATACTGCTGCACCCTTTATGAGAATGAGTTCACAATCTGCATTTCATGATTAAGTAGTTCTATGTTTATCTCCTTTTGCATGCATAGGTGAGATTTGGTATCCTTGAAGCTGGTGCATATGGAGTTCCTCAGTCTAGGAAGAGAGCATTTATATGGGCAGCCTCTCCCAATGAGCTGCTTCCAGAGTGGCCAGAGCCAATGCATGTCTTTGCAGCACCAGAGTTAAAAATCTCATTGTCAGGGAATTTGCAATACTCTGCTGTTAGGAGTACTGCAAGAGGAGCTCCGTTTCGCTCTCTTACAGTCAGAGATACAATAGGAGATCTTCCACCTGTGAGCAATGGTGCATCTAAGACAACCCTAGAGGTACTAAATAATGTCTGCCATAAAAAAAAAAAGAACAAAACTGGATAACTCTTTGCATATCTGCAATAACAGGATCAATATGTCAAACTTCTCACTTACAGTTCCTTTCATACTTTTAATGTTCAATGCAGTATCAGGGTGAGCCTATATCATGGTTTCAGAAAAAAATCCGAGGTAGTATGGATGTATTAAATGATCACATATCAAAAGAAATGAATGAGCTCAATCTGATCAGGTGTCAGAGAATCCCTAAGCGCCCTGGTGCTGATTGGCGTGACCTTCCTGATGAAAAGGTATCAGCATAATCAAATGGGGATTAGTTAGGCTTCTTGAAGCTCCTGTGATGTTTTGAGCAGTTAAATCTTAATCTTGCTTGTCTTTTATCAACATACAGGTCAAATTATCTACTGGCCAAGTGGTTGATCTTATTCCATGGTGTTTGCCAAATACTGCCAAGAGGCACAATCAGTGGAAGGGACTTTTTGGGAGGTTGGATTGGGAAGGAAATTTTCCTACCTCCATAACAGATCCTCAACCAATGGGTAAAGTGGGGATGTGCTTTCATCCTGAGCAAGACAGGATTGTGACTGTTCGTGAATGTTCACGTTCTCAAGTAAGTGCATTTTCACAATTGCTTTATACTAACTTGGTTCCTGCAAACAGACATAGTGAATTATACTTAAATCTATGCCATATGCATCAGTACGTTTTTTAAGATATCAAGCTACAAGAAATCTATTGATTTAGAATACTTTGCAGAGGTTTAAGGATTGGTAGGAATTAAACATTAACAGGCATCAATATCATTATTCATTTTGATCTGCATGGTTCAAAACTTTATATTTTGATGGCAGCTTGGTCTTCTTAAAACAGGAAGTACAAGTTGCAAGTAAAATTTTGTTAGTTCTAATGTGGCTTAAGAAAATTAAAGCTTGTGAAGTGTACTAAATTTTGGTCAATAAGCAATAATATGGTAAAATGATGCATAAGATAAATATTAAAAGATTTGATAGATCAGTTCTATATGTTTTTTGGGGTCCCTCTTGGAGGAAGTGAGGAAGGGGTAATTTGAATAGTATTTTGAGATTACTTGGTGAGTGAAAAAATATGGCTGCTGCTTGTGGATACGGAGTTCATTTCACTCTTTGCCTTTTCTGAGGAAGGGGATCCCAGATCTCTAAATGGTCATGCTTTGTTAACGCTGAGAGAAAGCCCTGAAAAAAGTATAACAAGAAGAGTGATGCAATTCCTTAGCTACACTCTTTGACTATGATACAATTAGGGTGCAAGAAATGGGCAACAGGAACTGGTAACATTAGGAAACAAAAAAAAACTCACTCAAGCTCAAGGCCACATCAAGATAGGGAATTTGGCTTGGATTGGGTGAGAAAGTCCAATCCTTATTTTTTGTACCCCCTTGGGTTGGGAAAATGCATCTAATCAAATCAATCTTTCAAACATGAAATTCTTCTACAAATAATGGTTGCATGAATCAATTGGTTGGCTTTGTTGTGCTCCTACAATATTTGAAAAAACTTTATGATGCAGAAGGGCGAATCCAAATGGTATAACAGTTAATTCTTACCTCAGTGAAGAAAATGTCTGGAAGATATATGCACTGAATATCCCTCCCCATACTCGAAGCGTTTTAGTGGATGTATTTATTATCAGATGAAACATTTAAGCTGCTGATAACTGCTTTACCTATTACTAAGTTCTACTTCCTAGGGGCCAGAACTACAGATGGGATCACTGTTCTAAGATAGATTGAACTTATTTATGCTGCAGGGCTTCCCAGACAGCTACAAATTTTCTGGCACTGTTATCCACAAGCACAGGCAGATCGGAAATGCTGTTCCTCCTCCTCTAGCATATGCACTGGGAACAAAATTAAAGGAAGCAATTGAGAATAAGAGTAACAGTGGTTAAGCTCATGCTGTTGCTATCAATTAGGCCATCTTTGCTCTTCCATTCCTTAGAATGTCAATTTTTTGTATAGGAATTCCTGTTGTTGCTCCTCAAAATTGGGGAAGCTGTATGACAGGTCAATTCAACATCACAATGGAGACATTTCGTTGTTGGTTGAAAAAACCAAATGATTTTTCCTCAATAACAATGAGTTATTCAATAGAGTAAAAACCTATTTTTGACATAGCACTAAAGTTTATCAGTATCTCTATCCGTTAAACGACCTCATAAAATCATTGGACTGGAAGAGATGAATGCTTTCCGGCATTGTTTCTTAACTTACATTAATGATGAGTGAGCCAAGAAAATGATAATAATGACAATAATAAAGGAGTGCCAAACATTTGTACCAGCCAAATGGACTTCATTCTTTCCACAAGCATTGCCCATCAGTTAATTTGGCTTTTAAGTCAGCCAGTCGCTCTAGGAATCTTTTGCACGCTCGTGTACCTATTTAATTGCCATAATCAAATCTTAGTGAATTAAGCTACTAAAGCCAACCCATTTCATTTTTCTTCTAATTGTGAAAAGACTAAATGGCCTTATTAGGCACGTAACGGAAGCTCTACTTCCCAGCTTCTAATTTCTTATCACACTTGTAAAATATCCAACTCACACCTAATCAAAGCTCAACTCCACGACTATTGGATATTTGTTTTTACATTATTAAGTAACTTGAATTCAAACTTCATAAAAATTCAAGTTTTTTAATTTATATTTTATTTACATGATTAAATAACTCTTATTAGCATAGTAAAAATATCTGTTAATTAGCAATATTCTTTTTCTTATCTATAAAATTTTACTAATTAAATTCTTTTGCCGAGATATCAAGCTAATGTTTTATTTATCTCAACAAATGTTATTCTAATGGTATGCTGACTGATTCACAGCTAGTAGTTTAATTATGCTTGAGAAGTCCTAAGTATCACTTATCTCACGTAGATACAAAACTAAGACAAAAATTAAGAGCAGAGGAAAGTAATTGAATTGAAGAGAGTAAAATTAATTATAGTTATGAGAGTAAACAAATTGACAAGAAGACAACTTACTAAAATGCCACTTGATAGTTGATACATATATAAGATGATCAACATGAACATATGTAAATTACAAGTTAATTTTTAGTACGAGCCTTTGTATAATTTTATGTTATTAATTTATTTGACAGTATCAAATAAAAAGTAGTAAAGAATAAAGATTTCAATCTATTTTCATGGTTGATTCCTTAATTTTTTTCTTTAACAAAAATTCAATGGCCAATGGTTAATGGATTCAGTAGCATCATTTTCAAACTTATATATGTGAGGTTTGAAATTTGAACTTTAACATTAAACTCTAAGGATCCATATGCGTGACTAAAAAAAATTGTGAAGTTTAAATTGACTTATTAACGAACTCTAAATCTATGTGTTTGTTTGTACAAAAAGTTTTATGAAGTTTATGTTAATTCATGATTCATAATTACCGAACAACATATCGTTATTTTAAAAATTTCCTAATGAAAGGATTGTGAGGAGTTCAAGTTTATGTACCCAAGTATTTTCAGTCAATGAGTTTTACTTCTACAACTATGTAGAAGCAAAGCATAAATGTGTTTACAAAAAAAGGGTAAAGCATAACTTTCGAAAAATTAATTGATTAATAGTTTTCACAATGCATAATCCTTTTAAGAAACGAAATGAGTGATACTAAATTTTAAATTTTACAATTTTTTCACAATTTAAAAATTATTATATTAATATTTAGGTTAATTAGCAACTATTGCATGCATATTTTGTTTTATATTAAAAAAAATAAATATTTTAAAAATATGCAAAGTATAGTCGATTGTCAATCATAAAAGTGAAGATTGACTCGTACTAAAAAAAGAATGAAGGTAACCAAAGAATTCAATAAAAGAATCTACAACTTGTACTGCTCAAAATATTAATATATTAAAATAATGTTAATTAATTAAAAAGAACGAAAAAATAGATTATTGAATCTACGTGCAAACAACCAAATAATTTATTTTTTCAATAACTATTTTTCACATTTAAATTCAAATGATGATCAAAATAATACAATGCAAAAACATTTGAAATATTACCAAGAAAAATTTATCTTTGGTAATATATTTGTTATTTGCAATTAAGACCTTATTAAGTAGTCTGCTATTATGTTGTTGTAAGGTTAAATTTGGAGGGTAGAATTTGGTATTACAACTACCTAATATATCCATATTTGCCAACATTACCCTCTATATCCTATTGCCTTGTTAAATTTTTGAGAGAATTGAAGAATATGTATGTAAAATAACTGTCACTTAATACGAGGCTTTCTTTTTGTAATGCTAGCAATCTGCCGCATGCGGTCACCATGTATACAAGTAGTTTATGAATGTAATGTACTTTTTGTATATGTATTTCTCCTTCAATATAATAAAAGTAAAGTTATTTAAGATATGTCGCTAATTAAATTCACCAATCAAACTTGAATAAAATTTGTACTAAACAAATTGTAAATGCAATAACTAATTACATACAAAGTTTTTATTTACAACTACAACTCCTTACTGTAAGCTTCTGCTATAGACTTGAAATTTTGAGATTGAATATATCATACGTCAGTAGCATGCCACTATATATTTATGTTATTTTAAATATAATTTGCAAAAAAGGAATTTGTTGCTGCTTTAAAATCCACCTTGTAATCCTTAACATCTTTGTAACACCATTGATGCTATTAGTTAAAATATTGTAATACAGACCATATCTACACCTTGTTTGAAATAATGAGCTTATTAATTTTCATAATTATCAAAACCTCTCATCTCAAAATACTTTGTTGAAAAGTCCAAATGAAAACCGTAAATTGATCAGTAAAAGATAAATGTATACGAACATTAATTTATTTGAACAAATCGATAAATACAAAAAATAAGAAGGATTTTGATGTACGTGAAGAAGAATTGTAAAACTTTAATTTGACTATTTGAGTTTTGCACAAGTCAGATGCTATCGCACGATCTGTATGTGAGTCAGTCTACTTTAATTTTTGAATAGGAAATAAAATATGAGCGGCAGCGGCGGCGGCGGCAGGGGAAATCCTCTGTTACGCACACTCACAATTAAACAACTAAAAATTTTACTTCTCTAAAAAAGGTTTAATATTTAAAGGGAAAAAGAATTGAGAGAAATAAAATGGAAAAAGATGAGAGTTACTATGATTATTCGAATAGCAAATACCACCAAACAAATTATAATTGATTTAATGAATCATTTTCATAATATGAATTAATTTATACTTACACATGCACGACTTAATCTTTAAGACAAACATATGACTATTGATATAATCAATTAAACAGCATTCCTCATCGACGCCGTTGCCACAAGAGTCGAGAGCCACGAGGGACAACTCTTCCACTTGAAAAATTTCTCTTCCACTTTGTAAATAATATTTTCAACTCATTTAAGCCTACAAATTAACTCTCACATTTTGTACAACTAGCATGGCCAAGTTGTTATTTATTAACTTATGTGCTGCAAGATTTCTTCTTCTTTCTTTTTTAAATATACGTATAAGTTGTATGAATCAACTCTAATCAACTCATTTATTTTAATATATAGTTTTTACTTTTATTATTTAGAGAAAATCATGTGTGAATGTAGATTTTTTTAACTTAGTAGATCAATGAAATGCCATAAGTTCTTGAGTTTGAACTTGGTAAGATTACCCCACAGTATACAAAATAAAGTTTGTACTCGCACCCCTAGAAAAAAGATGACAGACAGGCAAGGAGGCTCGATTAGAAGGAATTGACGTTTAACATTATTTTTACTAGGAAATTTATGATAATAAAAAAAATTGACTCATTATTCAAGATATCATAAAATAGCAAAGTAAAAAAAAAAATTAAAAAAAAAACGAAAATCAATATCAAGGCAACAATGAGAAAGCAAAGAAACTATGTTCTGGCACTATTATTATATTCTAACCATTACATTAATATTTTCTTTGCATGTAAATTAGGTTGTTTTTTTTTTTTTTGACACTATATGTAAATTAGTTAATTCACAACAAATTCATTTAACTTTAATGTACTTGAAGAATTACATCCTCTAAAATCATATATTTTCACATGCAACTTTTTCCTAGTTTTTGTCCAAAGCGTTGAACTTTGGTACTCTCCAACTGATCTTTAGGACTAATGAAGAATAAGTTGGATATTTTGAAGTTGAAATGTACTGCGTCATTAAAGGCCTTGTAGATCTCAAATCTGAGATTCCTCGATTGACTTTGCTTTAATTTCCTGCATAAGATAATCACCCTTGAACGTCTAACGCGGCAAGATACACGGCCGCAGGCCTAATCTACTAGTTCCCCAAGCAAGTGGCCACATTAATTGCCCTTTTACATTCTATCATAAATACATCATAATCAACAAGTTTTATATAAAAAGGCAGCATGCGTGTTTGGTCACATACTCTCTTTCATCACTCCGCCTAATTTCTTCCTTCTCTCAGAAAAATCTTTGGCAAATTTTTGTTCTATCCTCTTCCCTTGATCTCTTATCATATCCGTTGAGGTTTGCCTTTGATCCAAACAAGTCCTAAAGGAAGACTAGGCAGAATTTCCATCTAAACAGAGAGATGGCAAGTGGAAGTGAGGACTCCATGTCCAAGAAACAACATGGTCAGATCAAATACAAGCTCAAGATACTTCTGCTCATTGTCCTAACAAATCTTCTCACTATCTACATCTTCACAGGTCCTCATTCCAGCTTGCAATATCCCATTTCAGGATTTTCTCAACTATCCAATTCTCCTTTTTGTGACTCCACAGCCCTCTTGCTCACGCTTAATGCCACAAAAGATGAGCTCACCGCAAGCCGCTTTCAGATTGCAGGCTTGCAGAAGGAGCTCAACTCGGCTAAATCACTCGTCGAAGAATTACTTAATCGGCTCTCCCGTCTGAACGGAGCCATTGAAGGTAGTACCTCCACACCCACAAAGTCTAACTTCAATGATCTTCTTGCTGATATAACTGATGAGGCTAAACTTGCCATTGGCCCTCACAAGCTTCCACTAGGATATAATCCAAAAATGGGGTCTGACGAGGTCTATTCTTCGGTGGGAGGGGGGTGCTTGAAGCATAAACAAGACTTGGCGAAATATATGTCATATGAGGTTGGAGGAGAGTGTCCTGTGGATGATGTTTTTGCACAGACACTAATGCTTAAGGGTTGTGAGCCGCTTCCTAGGAGGCGGTGCCACCCCAAGTCGCCGACTAATTATGTGGAGCCAACTCCATTGCCAGAGAGTTTGTGGGCTACTCCACCAGATTCAAGCCTTATTTGGGACCCATATACCTGCAAGAATTACACATGCCTAATACAAAGAAGGAAGGCTCCAAGGTCCTATGATTGCAAGGATTGTTTTCACTTACAAGGTAGGGAGAAAACCAGATGGCTTTCTGACAATGGTGGGCTAGATTATGGGATTGACCAAGTTCTTGCAACGAAACCTAAGGGAACTATTCGGATCGGATTGGATATTGGGGGCGGAGCAGGGACTTTTGCTGCTAGAATGAAGGAGAGGAATGTGACTATTGTCACAACTTCAATGAATTTTGATGGTCCTTTCAACAGCTTCATTGCATCAAGGGGCTTGATTCCTATGCACATTAGCATTTCTCAGGGGTTTCCTTTCTTTGAAAATACTCTTGATATTGTCCATTCAATGCATGTCCTGAGCAACTGGATCCCTGATGCCATGCTTGAGTTCACTCTGTATGACATATACAGGGTGCTGAGGCCTGGAGGACTGTTCTGGCTGGATCGGTTTTTCTGCATCGGCTCACAGCTTAATTCAACTTATGTATCGATGTTTGATCGTGTTGGGTTCAGAAAACTAAGGTGGAATAATGGCATGAAGTTGGACCGTGGCATTGAGAAGAACGAGTGGTATTTCTCTGCTCTCTTGGAGAAGCCCATGACTTGAGCTATATATCACACTTGTTCCCGATTTTCTCAAGCTCTCAAGAACACCGATGCGAATCTACAAAATAAACATGTTCAAAGAACTTAGAGAGGGAAGATGGAAATTAGTTTCCAAACCTGGCTTGTCTATAAAAGATTGAAAAGGTTTGAGGAAACGTCCAAATTTTTTCATCGTAGCCATGTTGCATGTATGGAATTTTGTGTTGGTTGTTCCTGAAACATTGTTATTTGCAGACATATTGATTCACTGATTATTTCAAACGTGGATCGATACTTTGTGCAGACAAGAGGCCCTGATTGGTAGTTGATAATCAATATTTGCTAAATCATGCTCAAAACTTGGTCAGATTTTCTTTTGTTGTCGTGCTTTTCTTTTTGCTGAATCAAACCAATAGAAGATTGATATCCTTGCAGAAGAAACAAAATGAGTCACTAAAACAAAATGTCTACAGCGATTTACAGTTCTTACTCCCTTTTTACCTGGCAGTCACTAAAACAAAATGTCTACAGCGATTTACAGTTTCTTACTCCCTTTTTACCTGGCAATCTCTTTTTTTTTTACCTCAGGCCTTAAGATCCAAAACACGCTATACTTTCAACCGTGACCACTTTCACAATAAGGACTTGTTTACTTCACATTATAAGGCATGGCAGTTACATTTGCAAGCTTTATTTTCTGTTTACTTTACATTTTTTTGGTCTGTAATATCTTTGTGGCTCGATAAGGTATCATGGGCCAAGTTGGTTTATGGATTAAGCTAAGATGGCTTGATTCATTTTTCATTCTTTTAAATATTTGATAAGGAATGAAAGAGTTATTCTTGCCCTTCATATGAAAACCTTAATAAAATATTTTGGAAATTTACCTTATTAGAAGTTAGGATATTTTGAACGTTACAAAATGTAATCATATTAAACAATTTTGCCAATCAAACATTACATAGTGTCAAGTGTGGGATATCACCAATTTATAAAATTAAAGCAAATAATAGATTACAAGGTATTGAATACCATTTCTATCTTATGTGTCATTAGTATATGAATTTGACCTTATCCTATATGTTCGAGCAAACAAGCCCTAAGGGAATTAGTTTGATAGAAGGTTGTGCTTCTCTAATATGTATCCTCATGACATTCTAATTCATATATGCTGACCGTAAACTCAAAATAGAGTTTATCAACTTAGTTGATTCCCATCATATAAAGAACCCCTATTTGGGTTCCAAGTTTGAAGGAGGATAAGCCCCACTGTAGGCAAAGAGACTTTCATTACTATAAGGATGGTCAAAACCTTTGCTTGCCCCTTCATAACTTGCTGAAGTAGTTGCAGATTCAGCATTTGGATTCAGACCTGCCAATTCCATAATATTTTCTATCTCTTTAACCACTTCACTCATTGTTGGTCTGTTAACACCCGACTCTTGAACACATCTCAAAGCCAGATCAACAAATTTTTCTACGCTTCTTGGCGACATACTGGAAGCAACTATCAGGTCGAGAATCCCCTGAAGGTTATACATATCCTTGGTTTTATCCATTGCCATCTTCACTTCCCTAACAATATATCTCCCATTCTCTATCGGACTTCTTGCAGTTAGAAGTTCCAATAACAATACCCCAAAGCTATACACATCGCTCTTTTCAGTCAGTTGCTGTGTCATGTAATATTCAGGATCCAAGTATCCCTGGTTTTAGAAAAGAATGAACCACTTCTCAGTGTTGATAATATTCATGTAATTTTGACTATTCTTCACTTGAAAGAAAACATTTAGGGCTCAAGAGATTAGTTTCAAAATATACTGACCATTGTGCCTTTAACTTGAGTGGTAATATGGCCCCTATCAGAGTCACTCAAAGGCTTAGAGAGACCAAAATCTGCTACTTTAGCATTGAGGCGTTCATCCAACAAGATATTGTTTGATTTGATATCTCTGTGTATGATGGGAGGATTTGCAAGTTCATGCAGGTATTGCAACCCTCTGGCTGCTCCAAGAGCTATTTTGAGTCTCCTCATCCAATCCAATCTGATTCCCGTCCTTCCTGCAAACATATTACTCATTTTACGACATTTCTGAGGGGCGGTGAAAGATTGGCTTTGCATCAGATATGTGAAAAGAAGGATACTAGTACCTGAAAGACTATCTTTCAGTGTGCCATTAGCAATATATTCATAGACCAGCATTTGTTCACCCTGCTCAAAACAAAAGCCCACTAGACTGACAACATTCTTGTGATGAACCCTCGAGAGGAGCTCAATCTCAGTTTTGAACTCCAAACCACCCTGCATGGATCCTTGCTGAGCTCTTTTGATGGCCACTAGTTGTCCACTGGGAAGTGTTCCTCTATATACCTAAGAAATGTTAGAAAAAATTGAGAATGCGAACTGATTGGGTAGATGTCGGGACAATTGAGATGAAAATGGCGGTTAACACATTAATTAATGAACTAACTTGGGCAATAAATTGAATGAAAATGATTTGTTATATTGCCAAAAAATAAAAATGTTTACAACTACATAATCACATGGACGAAAAGGAGAAAAGTATTTGCCTTTTATTTTTGAATAACAGTTACTAATGAATCATCTTGGAGTTTTCCACACCTTTCCAATATCCTAGAGGTTCAATACACTGTATTTTAACTATGTCAGGATTAGCAAAATCGAGTCTATTCTTTTTGTTGAAGTTGAAGAAAAAATTAGACAACTTTCAAGTAATTAATACTGAAACATCAAAGTAGTTTCCAAAGCCAAGTTTGTCTGCCATTCATTGGCTAGTCTTATAAAGTTGAACTCCAAGCAGTTTATAAAAATGATATGCTTTATCTGTTCATTAGCCATTGAAAACTGAATAGCTGCTTTATTTTCAGGGAAAGATGAAAGAAAGAAAATAGGCCTTTTTTCCCGTAAATATAAACTGAAAAAGAAAGTGAGAATATTGCTCATAATACATGATAAAATCTAGAAGAAGATTAACCAAGATATCAAATTATATTTGCCACAACATAGTCATACTCTAGAAGTTCTACTTAAATTAATGCAGGTTCAATATAAAATATACAAAAATATAGCATTTATAAAGCATGGTGCTGCAGAGGAGAATTGTTAGACAGGACATCATTACATACAAATAAAAAAAAAATGCATTCAGATACAAAATTTTCTTAGAACAAAAGAAGAAGAAAAGTCTAACCTTTCCATAGCCGCCGCTTCCAATATCATTGATTTCTGAAAAGTTACTTGTGCTTCGCCTTAGTTCTTCAAACGAGAAACATTTAGCTCCTTTCAACTGAGGAACTCCGCCACTGTTTGTATTTGGATCCCAGGATGCTGCAAGTATGAAAAAGATGGTCCCAGCTCGTAATATATACAGATCAACAGAAAAAAGTTAGGCAAGATTGAATCTCAAACATACCAAAAGGATCATTCTTCTTGGCAGCTGTTTCAGCTCTTCTCTTTTGGCGGAAAGCATAAACTCCTGCTAGAAGTAACAAAAAGAAGAGGACAGTGCCCCCAACTGCTGCTCCAATGATAACGCTCGTGCTTGATGACTTTTTTGACCCCACTGCCAGGCCTGAAGGATGACATGAAAATCCATATGAAAACAGAATTTAGGTGGCAACAAAACTAAAGAAGATGATTTCTTCATTTCACCTTCAAAGTTTGCATAGCTGTTGCCAATGAAAACATAGGGTCCAAATGCAGATGGCGGCTTGAAGGTTTGGTTGCTTAGCACAAATCCAATTCCAGAAATCCCTGTGTGATTGAAATAATCTTGGCCAGATGGGAAAATTTGCAGGCTCAGTAGAAGGTAGTTATCCAAGTTTTTTGTTGGATTACTCAGAGAAACTGAATCCACAGGAAGTTCACTAGACTGAAATGTATCCATCAATTTCTGCTGAAGAGAAGTAAAAATGGTAGAGTTTTCATAGTTGGAAAAGGACGGAGCCCGGAAAAAAAGTGTTCCCGTGTAGGGATATGCACATTTGCAGGTGGAGCTGGAAATTTTATCTGAAGTACAGGGAATAGGTGTGCAGTTTTCTGGTGGTGTTGAGTATGAAGAATTAGACTGCTGAATGGTGCAGTAATTCTCTTTCCCTCCTTCATCGCATATTGGGTTCCCCATAAGTCTGCATATATGAATCAAAACCACAAGGAAGTTTCAGAAAAAGAAAGCTTTTTAACAGTAGAATAGTAGCCTTAATTAAGGTTGATGAGCATTTTCACATGATTTGAACACTGTAACCAGCTCGTTGAGTAAAAGCATCGATGAAGTTGTTCTGTAAATCAATGATCTGCAGCTGGCTACTGTAGCTGGAGCCAATATTCAACGTGCCATTGATCCCATTATTCTTCAATGCACTGATTTGAAAAACAAGAATTGATCCTGATCATGATTATGGAAATAAAGGGCAAACTTGCATGCATGCTGTCAAAAGAAATACGGCAATTTGCTCCCTTACACGGTTTGCAACTGGAAAAGGCTAAACAGAGAAACCGGAAGTTGCCCTTGAATTCGTGTGTTTTCCATTATCCTGCAAGTTCAGAGTTTTTATTATTATTATATGAGCTTTATTATGGTAACATCAAAAAAGCTCTCTTTCAGAACACATGCTCACGCAGAGACATACAGTGTAGTTAATGACTGTAAAGATGAAAACCATGGTGGAATATCCGTCGCATCAAATGAATTATTGCTCATGTCCCTACAACATTGTAGGCCACAAACACATGGTCAATCACTGTACTCAGCCAAGATTAGATACTCTTAACTTTAGCAAAATGTACACAACTAACACATAGTTGAGCGAATTCATGCCAGTCAGGTTAGGCAAGGGTCCAGTCAACTTATTGTTTGCCAAGTGCCTGAAATGTTCAATCGGATGTAATGATACATAGACAGGAAGAGAAATGGAGTCGTCAAATATTACTCATATCGATAATTTCTACTTACAGCTCCTGGACGGAGGTGAGGTTGCTGAGGTTTTTTGGAACAGATCCACTTAAAGAGTTCATATCCAGCCGGCTGTGGTTGAAAAAAGGGATATTTCATTCAAACTAGCCTAGCCAAAAAGAGAGCACAAGTAGTGGTGGTGCAGTAAATGGGTAATGATGCTTACACAGCCTCCAGAGTCTGCACAAGCCCCAGTGTAGAAGGGATTCCTCCAGTTAGCTGATTGTTTTCTAGAAGCCTACTCGAATAAACATTATTAGGACAATGCAAAATAATTCTTACATGATATCAACAAGAATCCTGACGACCTATGTTTAAGGTTACAAGCACACAGAAGGACAACTTTGTTGAAGTAAAGAAAACACAAATGTCTTTTTTGAAATTGTAGCCAATTTAAAACATATTTAGAGGAACTTACAAATGTATAAGAGTCAAATTTGAGTTGAACAGCTGTGGTGGTATTTCACCAGACAACTGGTTGTTACCAAAATGGCTGCGTAAAATTAACAGGATTAAAGTTAGTACAGTATAAAACTCATAAAATCAAGTTGATGTAAATGTGAAAAGAGAATACACGTACAAGTGCTTTGTGCTAACAAGCCTATCAAGGCCAGGTGTGCTTCCATTTGAGGCAGGGATTGTTCCGCTGAGCTTATTGTCAGCTAAATCCAGCCAATAAAGATTTGCTAAATTGCCGATGGAAGGTGGTATTTCACCAATGAAGTTGTTCGAATTAAGCGACCTTTATTGAATAGGAAAAGAACATTAGATATATGCAATACTAAAACAAGAAAATTCTGTCAGAACATTAAAGTTCAATACTAATAATGTTGTACTTATTAAAATGTAACTGTTTTTCATGCGTAAGATTATTGTTAAACAGGAAAAGTAGTAGAAAAAACTTGGATGCTTACAGATAAACCAACTGTTGCAGAGATCCTATTGAGGGCGGAATTGGACCAGAAAATCCACAACCGACGAGAATTCTGCAATGGATGTAGCAAAAATTCTTTTTGAAAAGGCGTTTACTATGATATACATCAACTGGTCATTATTGTGTCATAAGAATTTCTTACAAGCTTGTTAACTTCTCCATATTTCCAATTGCTGCAGGAAGAGGTCCAGTCATACCTTTGTTGTACGATAGATCCCTGTGCAAGGAGAGAACTTTCTAGATGGCCAAAGGTTTGTAACTAGACAAGAGTAAAACAAAAGCAGAATAGAAAACTTACAGGATCTGCAGCTCAGCTAAATTTCCGATGTCTGATGATAGCTGACCACTTAGGTTGATGCCTGCTAAAGTGCTGAAATTTGACATAAAAAGGGATTATGCACATTGAAACTGTTGTTTTTCTTCATATAACAAAAGGCTTACATGGACACAACACGATTGTTAAAGCAGTTAATTCCATCCCAACCATCTCCACAAGGATCTGCCCCTGCCCAATTTGGAGGGACATTCTTCCATATGTTTTTCAGAGCTAGTAGTGCAGCATCTGTTTTACAGATAAAAACAGTTTCTGAGTCACTGACTCCATTATTCTTGGTCTCAAAGGAGTTGAAAAGATGTAAGAATGGATCTAGTTAGCACTTGCAAAATTTAAGGATCCGAACTTACAATCATCTGCATTTGTCGATGCTGCTATAACTAAAACTTGGACCAAAACAACCACCAGAAAGAGGTTTATTCTCCAAATCATCATTGCTCAATATACAACCACATAGACTCTCAAATTATGCTCGCCAAAATTGGAAAAACTATAAACTTCAAAAGCTCAAAATGATATGTTATGATTCCAGGAGGAGAAACCTTCAAAATAGCATCTACTTCACAACATAGACTTGTGTGTGTCCATGTTTCCAGAGAGTTGAATACAATGGTCCCTTTCCGCCGCCAACTCATCATCCTCAAATTTCTTACCAGTTCCCATATGATTTTGGGAAAAGAATAGCTGAAAAGAAATATATTTTATTTGTTCACACCATGGTACAGTATTGAACCAAGACTGCTCATAGAAAAGTCTTCATTAATTACACTACGTTCAGAAATTGGAGGAAAACAGAGGGGGCCCGATCATTTTACTTTCTCCACCAAGTGGACGAAGTCAAATATTTATCTCATTCAACTTGTTTGTATAGATAGACTTCATGTGAAGTTTGATACACGAAGCAGAAAACATAGAATTCCCACTAAACTCAATACTGAATTTGATCTGAAAATTTAACTATTATCTGAGAAAGCCCTTTTTAGATGTAGCCCTTTTAATCCCACTGAAGATAATTTCAAGAAATCAACTTATGGAGTCATTTTCTGAGGAAGCACTCACAAGCAAGTTGAGGCATAGGCGCTTTATTAAAATGACCTCATGACTTGAAGACTTGGTGAAAAGAACTCTTGGTTTGAATGAAATATATAAACGGGCGGTAGGTTGAATTACGAGTTATGGACACGCACCATTTAGTATATAAAATTGCTGTGTGGTATTTGGAATTCATATTGATTGATTATGTAAAGTATTATCCAAAAATAAAGATGGAATTTTTCAGCAGAGTGGCTTTTCCTGTCCCCATTTATGCTCTCTATTAGGTGCCGCTGTTGTTTGAATTTGTCTTTTGTCCCCGATCCCACAAAACGTTGATTAAACAGTATCATATATAATGTCACTGTGGGTGCGTGTGTGTCACACACACACCTACACAAAATTAATGGTCCATTCCTCTTATTCTTTTGGTCCAATTACTTCCGATTAAAGTTATATATATATATGGTAGTAATATATATGAAGGTCGAAATTAACAAATCTTATTCGTTTTTATATTATCTACATAATAGTACGTAGTTGAGTTTGAGAATTAAAATTTAGCAAAAAGTGAATATATGCACATATATATATATATATATATATAGTTTTGCATATATTCTTGGTATGCCAAACAAACTAATCATTCCATGCACCCATATATAACTATTGAATTAGTGCAATTCATTGGCAACCCTGACATTCCCTTGCGACACCAACTTTTGTTTGTGGAATATATAAAGTTTAAAATTATTAAGAGAAGCGTTACCAATAATCCAAATGTATTTGGTTAATTGGCATCTTCCTAATTTCTCTATTTATAGTTTATACGAGGCCAACTTCTAATTTTTGTTTTTGAGGTTCTTTATTTTTAGGTATATATAACTCGTGTCAATGTTGTGTTAAAAATAGTCAGTTATTTTTGTTAATGGCTCAGACTCCTTTAAAAGAAAAATCTATTTATAATATAAGTTTATGAATCAAGTAGATTAATCCTACAATAAAAAAGTACGAGTTCCTTTCCTTCAACTAATAAAATATCAATAAAAGACATTAAAAATATTAAATATCTAATGTTCTTTTATACAATATATTATTATTTTTAACGAATTTATTGATCATTCAATATTTACTATAAATTAAATTAATTATTTGTGAGATGCCATCTTTCTTTACAACTTTGAACATGAGCTCTATTCGAGTTTAATTGTAATTTATTCACTGTACAATTAACTTTTCTTAAGTCAACCCACACACGAGTCACCTTAAAAATTAGGCTCCGATTGTTTGCGGGACAAAATCCTATTTTCTTGACTTTAAAACACCATACACACTCCAAGGCATGTTTGGATGTAAGACCATTTCTTGGTCTTCAGAATTTGGA
>JACGDI010005315.1:0-15417 GCA_014898725.1 Jacaranda copaia | reverse complement strand
TTTTTTTATTTAAAATTATACGAAAATGTGTATTTTTAATTTTCAAATATGAAATTTATTAAGAATTAAATATTTACTTAAATTTATTATAGATAATTTAAATATTATTATATTAGTTTAAAATATATTAAGTTTGCATTTTTTATGTAATAATTTCTAAATATTATATATTTAATTATATCTAAATTTTATTTTAAAATTCATAAAGGGGAAGAATAATACCCTAAGAATAAATAATACGTATTATCCTTTTGAATTTAAAAAGTACATATCTTATTAGAAAAAATGATAAGATTTAAAATCAAATTATATACTAACACATATTATGAATTGAATTTTTTTACTATTACATCCCAATATTTGGTCTTATATCATTTTTAATTATAAGAATATGAATATTTCTAAAATAAATTTTCAATTCCCATCACAAAAAGTGTGGACAATTTTCTTTTCTTTATTTTATTATTGAAACCTAATTGGCCAAACAAATTTTTGAATTGTTTGATGGTAATTAATATTGTCATTTTTAATGGAAAGCAAATTTATTATTTTTTTGAAATAAAAAAATCATTAACAAAATCGATTAATTTATTCTTACCATTTTTTTATTAATCCAATCAATACAGAATTTGTTAAAACTAAATTCATGATAATCTTCAATTTTTTTAGTTGGAATTTAACTTTGCTCAATTTAGAAAATATTTGATCGTCTATTTTATAAAAAAATAACAAATATATTAAATTTATCTTTCCATTTAGTTTAGTTAAACATAATTTTTGAAAACAAATATGTGTGATGGAAAAAAAAAACAAAATGAAAAAATTACGTGGTACGCATTTTTTCAACTAATTTATGAGTAATTTAAGAATAAAAAATAAATTTCCAATGAGATTTGTCAAATTCTAATTCACGATATAAAACAAAGAAAAATTGTTATTTTCTCAATCAAAACTTTACTTCCTAAATTAAAAAAATAATTCCCTGTTCATTTTTAAACAATTTCTAAAAAATAAAATTATTAAATTTATCTATTATTTTAAATTTTTTTTATTAACATTCTCAATTCAAAACAAATAAAAAAATTAAAACTAAAAAAATATGCACATTCTCTTAAACATATTTCAAAAACAACCTTATAACCAATCACAATCTCACATCATATTAATATAATTATTATACTTTATCTTATTACCAATCACAACCTCATCTCCCATTTTTATATTTGTAAAGCACCAAAACAATACCAAAATCTCTAAAACACAAAAAATGAGGCCAAACCTCACAAGCAATTACTGCTTAAGAGTCCTTTGGTTTTATTTTCATTTTCATTTTTTATTTTTATTATTTTTAAAATTTAAAAAGATACGTAATTAGTAAAAGCGAGTTGAAAATGAGTTTATATTTGGATAGATTATTGAAAAAGTAATTATTATATTGTGTTTAGTAAGTTATAAGTGGAGAAAGATAGTAATAATGATAATAGAGAAAGAAAATATATAAGTTATTGGGAAAAAATACATAAATTATTGAGGAATGCAGTTTGAGAATAAAAATAAAAATATGTCGAATAAAAATACATAAAAAAATATTTTAATTTTTAAATGATAGAAAATATGAAAATAAAACCAAATGGGCCCTGGGCCCAAAGAGATTCCGATCTTTCCAACTACGTTGCTGTAGCCTGTAGTTGATCAGTAAACCTAGAGATCGCTGGCTTTCGCTTAATTGCACCATCATTTTGGTCCCCACGCTACCACCACTATTACATGGTTAAATTTTTAATTTATTGCTATTTGTACCACCGCGGCACTGCCATCGCCCATTTGCTGGTTGTATTATAATTTTACAAAAACTCACTAAATTTATTATGATGCTACCCCGGCTCCGGCATGCCGTTATTACATTCACAGCTGTCGATTACCATATTATTAACTATTAATATCAATTATATTGACAAATAATAAAACATTCAATTTTTTCTATAATATATAGATCAAGAATAGTCCATATCATAAGAAGGGAGGCCTTGAAATTGAATTAAAAAATTTGAGGGTATCATTGATTGTTTAAATTTTGATATAATTAAGGTGACTATTGTTTTGAGTGTGTAGAGGATTTTTATTTATTTTTTAATATAGCATAAATCATTTAAATCTAAGTTGCAACACAATTTCGAATATAAATTTGATTTGATTATAAGGTACATGACATATAAAATTCTTGTGGTATATATAATTATTCAATGCCATGAATTGTCTTTGGCGACAATAAATGCACAGGATTGTCACACTTTCATCTTCAACCGGCTCATTGTTTTTTTTTATATGTATATATATATATATAATATACACACCATCATTAGTGCCCGTTTTTCTTCTTCTGCAGAGAGTGGAGAAATTTCTTCTCTGCTATTTGCATATTCAAGTTGTTTTAAATTCAAGCTACCATATTTAATAATATAATATCACAATTACCGAAAATAAATTCGTAATTCAAATATGAAATTTAAAACACTTGTAAATGATCATTCACAACATTTTAGACCTAAATTTTAAGGAATTATTTTTATTTTTATTTTTGAATTACAACAATTCATATTAATTGTTAATTTACACTTTTAATTCATACTATATATCTAATACACATAAAAAATTATTAAATAATTCTAATATATTAATCGCAATTACCCATCACATATCAAATCATACAATTTCGATTGGCAAGATTTTCCATGCAAAATTTTCTCTTATCCAAGTTCATTCTTATTTCCAAACCTATACAATCGTTACTTTCAAATAATTTATCCAAATGTATTTTCATTTTTAAGTCAAATCCCATAACTACTTTATTACATTTTAAAAATGATGGAAAATGAAAACATATATATCCAAATGAGCAGCTCGAATCTCCTAGTTAGTAGGTAGGTAGGTAGGTAGGTAGTTTTTCAGTAGAGCCGGGCGGAGGTTTGAAGCTAGAGGAGTATAGTTACTCTTACCAGCTTTTATTCCAATCACTATGACAGCTTTGTACTGGATTTTGTGGATTTTTGCGGCAGCTTAGACTAGGTTTGCGCCTGCTGAGCTTGAATCAGTATGGTTGGGTTAATTTATCCTATGAACCGTGGGCTTCATCTTCTTCTTTCATCCAACGAGGAAGTTTTTGATAAAATAATCCACATCCTCATGCCACGACTTGGGTTCGTCAGATCTTTCCTGGTATTCTTCCAATGTAACTTTCCTGTTTGAGCTTAGCTTATCGAAGTCTCCCATTAAATTTTTCCCTCAGGGGTGGAAAATATAGGCATAACCAGGTCTACAAACCTATTCCAACTCATGTCTTGCCAACCCTATAAATGATCCAAGTATCAATAGCCTGCTTTATATCCTCCGCATGCATCATGCATAAAAGCAGTCACATTTTTTTTTCGTAATTAGACGTAGGATTGATCATAAAAAACTTGTGAAACCTCCTAAGTTGTCCCCTAGGATTTTTCTCCTTTAAACTTAGCAAATTCCATCTTGGGATTTCTATATTATTTCCAGCAACAATATGCCTGAAACCACGTTCCTTTAGCCAGGAGAAGGCATCGACGCTCTGGCGTCCACCCTCACCTCTGAATGATCTCATCCACTTTCTTACATAACTATTAGGGTTAATAACCTAGACCCCTGATGTTTGGCTTATTTATCCAAAAATTGAAAGGTTTGAAGAATTTATAAATACCTCTTTTGAAGTTTTGCTTCGTTTTACATTTTTTAAAATCTATTAAACCCCGTCCAAAAAAATGCTGATGTCATCAAAATTTGTGTATGAAAATGCCCTTAGTTACTGTTATAGTTATTTGTCAGACAAAATTACATTTGAATCTATTTGTAACATTTTTCATACCACAAAGATATAATTTTAACAATATTTAAATTATACATAATAAATTTAAATATATTTTATTATTAATAAAATTTTATAAATATTGAATAATATTTAGATTTAAGTTAAATAGTCTAATTAAGTTTAATTAAACTATTTATTAATTACAAAAATAAGTAAAAAATTAAAAAAACAAATATTAAATTCATCTCTTACATAAAATAGCTTTTATAATTTTAGATTACATAATAATTAGTGATATCAAAATAATAGTTATAATTAAAATAATTTAATTAGATTAAGTTGAAGTTACTTATTAATTAAGAAATAAAATAAGTAAAATATTAAAAATTAAAATTAAAATCTATTATTTTATATAACCATAATTTTAATAATTTTAAATTATATATTTTATAATATTAAAATAAAAACACATCTAAAATAATATAATTAAATTTAGTTGAGTTTATTTATTAATAAAAATAAAAATTTAAAAATTAATATCTAACACACTAATGATTAATTAATTAAAAAATAATAAAAATCTAAAATTTTAAAAAATATTGAATAGTGAAAAATATCTAAAATAATTTATATACATAATTTAATTGATTTGATTATGTTAAATGGAAAATACATTTATTAATTGAATTACATATTATATAATATTAAAATAATAAATATATATGAAATAATTTAACCAAATGAATTATTAAAATAATAATATTATCTAAAATAAATAAATTATTTAAATACCTATATATCTAATTAAAGATAAGATAAAAAATTTAAATACTTTATTAATTCAGAATAAATAGATAAAAATTATATATTTTTATTAAGTTTTTAATTAATAAATAAAAGTAAATATTATGTTCTAAAATTAGACCCCCACCTCCATCCCAACCCACGCCACCCCACCCACCCCCCGTTTTCTTCCCCCAACCCCCACCCCTCCCTTTGTACGCCGACCATGGTCGGTCAGTGGCGGCTGCCATGGTGGCCGACAAGGCAGTAGGCAACCGCTATCGCGGTGGTTGCCATGGTAACAATTGTGAGGGGTCAGATTTGGCCATTAGTGGGGCTTGGGGGAGGGGTAGAGGGTGGAGGGGTGGGATGTGGTTGTATATGTGTATGTATATGTTATATATAAGTGTATTATATATATTAAGTATAAATATAAATATATATGTATATGTATATATATTGCCTAATATATATGATATTGAATTATATATGTATATATACATATATAAATACAATTTATATTTTTATTCATAATTTTAGTATATATTTGAAATTTTATTACTTGAAGTTACCTTTATTATTTTCATAAAATGTTATGGGTGTTTTTTGTTATTTTGTAATATTAAGGTTATTTTAGTCTTTGTGCATTTTTTATTTTTCCTGATATATTCAATCAATGATAATATAATTATTTTGCAAAAATCGTTTAACTAAACGGTTGACCGTCATCCTCATGGGATATTTGTAATTTTGTGAAACTTTTGAATCTTGTTGTAATTAGGCCAAACTTGAGAGTTTAGATAATTAACCCTAACCATTAACTCCTCCACTGTATTTGACAACTACAATCATGTCTTGCACGAACTCTCTCCTTAGTTGGTTCTGTGGTTCTTATTGTTGGTTCAAGATTTCATTCACTTGTTGCTCAAATTGATCTGTTGTCGAGTTATTTTTGGCCATTTCCTCAATTCGCACAAGATCATTGGATAAGGTAAATTCAACAACATTGTAAAAATCAAATGAAAAGCGTGGGATGAGGAAATATGAGACAAGGAAAATTCAGGAGAAATAGAAAGAATTTTGGGGGGAAACAGAAGTAGCATTCCGTTGCAGTAAATGACTACTGAATGCTGCCTACAAAGGCAAGATTCAGTAGCAATTAAACAAAATATTACCAGATATCTCAATTCCTAACAAACTCGTACTAGCAGCACCTACTCAATACGGTACCTTCAGCAAACAAAACATACAGCTAGGCACAACATTTTCTCATAACTTCCTTTTTTTCTTTAAAAGATAAAAAAATGACATTCCGTCCAATGGCAACTCTAATTATCAGGTTTTTGTCTATCAAATGGAAAAAGTACATTGAAGAAAGGAATGATGCCAACTATTTGTAGGATAGCTGCAATTACTTTGTAACTATACAACAGCATTACAAAATCAGTTCACAATACAAAGAATGGACCTGTTCACTGACGCTGTGTACGGAAAGGCGACGAACCATAGTTCACATCAAACCCCTCCCCAGCATAAGAACGGAGAGGGCTTTCGTCGGTTGTTTCCTCAAAGCTATATAAAGAAAACTCCCCATCTGTTTTCTTGTTAAAATTTGCCAACTCCATGATGTTCTCGATCTCTCTTACCACCTCACCCATCGTGGGCCTGTCAGTGGCAGATTCTTTGACACAGCTCATTGCCAGCTCCACAAACTTCCCCAGACCGTCAAGTTTTGATCCTGACTCCAGGGTTGGATCGATGATTTGATCAAAATTTTCAGGCTCTTTTGTATCTCCCATTGCCTCCTGAACTAATCTTACAATGTGTTTTCCTTGCTGTATTGGGGCCCTAGCGGTGATCAGCTCTAGTAGTACAACTCCAAAGCTATATACATCACTTTTCTCAGTTAACTGTTGCGTCATGTAATACTCAGGATCCATGTATCCCTGAAGTGGTAAAAATAAAACTTTTGAGTGTTGAGAAAGGGAATTTGACAGCATAAATAATTTACTTTCACAGTAAAATAGCACGTCTTAGGTAATACATGGGTATTTGTTCAAGTAAACTCCAAGTGGTACATCTCAGCAAAGTCCATAGTGCACGATGTCAATGATCAGGCAAATGTGCGATATTTAACTTGAGAATGGCTGTATAATCTGGTACAATACACTGTTAACCTTAACTGGTAAATGGGTTTACTTTTCAGGCACCAAACAAGGAAGACAATGATCTAGTGGGAATAAGCTAGGGGTAAAATACAACAGATGGGAAAACTAGAAAACTCACAACCACACACTCTAGGTGAAAATAAATGGCAGGGAAGTTTTATACGAATTATCTTACACTTGACAAGAAATATCTAATTGACATAACATTTTCATTAAATAAAAAGTTTCATAAATTACACGAGCTAGCATTAATGATCCATACTCCTATGGTCCTATAAGCACGTAAATGTTGATATCTTGTTCCAGTGGATAATATGATGAAATTTAGTTTTCAATCCTTTCCTATTTCCTCAGTAAAATCCAAGGGCCCAAACCTAGCATTAGTTATGCCTCAGTTTACCACTGGTATAATATGCCTCTAAATTGCCCCACCACCCACTCACCCACCGTTGGCAACTTCATTGACAATAGCACAAAATTTTACATGCAATATATGCTACAAAAGTCTAACAGGTATTAGTGGCTTTATCCATGATTTATCAATTCTAACGAGATCATACCACAACTTGAGGAAGAAAAAGAACCAAAGACATATTTTGTGGAACGTCATTTACTCACCAATGTCCCTTTGACCTGTGTGGTGATATAACCCTTGCCAGTATCACCCAAGAGTTTTGACAGGCCAAAATCAGCTACTTTTGCAGTTAAGTTGTTGTCTAACAAGATGTTGGTTGATTTGACGTCCCTGTGTATGATGGGAGGGTCAGCAAGTTCATGCAAATATGACAGGCCTCTGGCGGCATCAAGGGCTATTCTGAGTCTTTTATTCCAATCCAACCAGAATCCAGACTTCCCTGCAAGTTCATGCAAATATACACATTGATGATAAGGAATCAACATAGTTTTAATATACCTTCTCAAATTCTTCCATCTCCAACCCTCATTTCTTATGGACTAATATGAGATGTATGAGGTGCTGTCATGTCTTAGTAATCATTATAAATCTAGAATTTGGCCACCAGACATATTATTTAAACAGTAATCACAAGTGCAGTTGGCAGGATGGTTCAGAGATTAGGGCTCTGACCTACCTATGTGATGCATATTTCAGCTTCATACCTTCCGAGTGAGGCCAAGTTTCTTTGAGGACTAAAATTAGCCTCTTCTAACACTCTACATCTTTCTCAGGTTAAAGAGCTTAAGCTCAAGATATAGAAAGTGCTCATAAAATAATAAGCAGATACCACTCATTATCATGGTGAACTTTCGGCACATTGCTGAATGAAGATGATCTTGTAGAGAAGTGCAAACAAGTAGTACTCATAATACAACTAAGCTGAGAATCCAGACAGTTACCTGAGAGACAATCCCTAAGTGTACCATTAGATATATACTCGTAGACCAGCATTTGTTCTCCTTGCTCGTAACAGAATCCC
The DNA here is from genome assembly GCA_014898725.1 of Jacaranda copaia. Taxonomy (NCBI): domain Eukaryota; kingdom Viridiplantae; phylum Streptophyta; class Magnoliopsida; order Lamiales; family Bignoniaceae; genus Jacaranda; species Jacaranda copaia. The sequence continues at coordinate 7,198 of JACGDI010005315.1, read as the reverse complement.
ACAAGGCTGACAACATTCTTATGATGAATCCTTGACAAAAGTTCAATCTCTGTTTTGAACTCAAGTGCCCCCTGCATCGATCCCTGTTGAGCTCGTTTTATAGCAACTACTTGTGCAGAAGGAACAGTTCCCTTATAAACCTGACGATGCATCATGAAACATGAGGTTTATAATTTAATGCATCAGCACAGAAGCACTAAGAATCCAACTTCGATTCACGAATGAGTAAAATAGAGCACTAAGATTCCAATTCTGATTCACGGATGAGAAAATTAGAGCACTAAGAATCCAATTCGATTCATGGATGAGAAAAATAGAGCACTAAGAATATAAGAACCTTTCCGTATCCCCCAGAACCAATGCAATTTGATTCGGAGAAGTTGTTGGTAAATTTCCTCAGATCTTCAAAGGAGAACCATTTTGCTCCCTTAAGCTGTGGAACAGAACCGGTTTCTTTTTCAGGGTCCCAAGAAGCTGCATTTATTTGACATCATGTGATATAGGATGGATAAAGTCATATTTACGTTTAGCTCAGAGTTCTATTGTCTTTGTCTAAGTCAAGAGTTGATCTTACCAAAGGGATTGCTCTTTTCAATAGCCTTTTTTGCATTTTTCCTCTGACGAAGAGCATAAATTCCAGCCAAGAGAATCAGGAGGACTAGAAACGAACCACCAATCGCTACTCCAATGATAAATCCAATATTTGATGACTTTTTTGATCCTAAAAGGTAATTACTTAAATTAATAAACCTTAGATCAGATTAGACAGAGATGCTTCAACGTAAAACACACTAGAATTAATCCTAAGCTTTCTGTAGTTGGGCGCATAATGTAGGTTACCTGCAAAACAACAATATTGTTCATCAAGGAAGAAGAATGGTCCAAAATATGGGATCCGGAAAGGTTGGCGGTTTAGTAGGAAACCTATTCTAGAGATTGACGTTCGATTGAATGAATCCTGGCCGGAAGGAAATATTTGCAAAGGTAGCTGTAAGTAAGAATATATGTCTATTGTTGGATTACTAATGATGACTGAAACAACTGGAAGCCCGTTTGAGAGAAAAACAGACATCAGAGATCCATAAAGAATGCTGTAATATGTTGAATTTTGTAAATCTGAGAAGGAAAAGGAAAAGAAGTGTAGGGTTCCCATGTATGGATGTGAGCACTGACAATTAGGACTCAAGACTTTATCTTCACTGCAGGACATTGCCCCACATTTATTTGATGGTGAAAGATTATTGCTACGCCTCTCAATAGAACAGAATTTTGCTGTTGCTTCATTTGTGTTGCAAACTGGATTACCGACAAGTCTGCCAGAGATAGAAAACATGAAACTCCATCGGTTGAAGTTTAGCTAAAATGACAACAAGAACAGACACATAATGTCCCAAAAAGTTCAGTTAAGTTTAATGAACTTAAATAGACTGCGGCTTGAAAATCTGAAAATACAAGAATTAAACTAAAAGGTAGGCTTACGTTAGCTCCAAGCTGTAATCTGTCTTTTGCTGAAAGTCAGTGATGGAATTATTCCGCAAATCAACTGTCAAGTTGCTACCGTAGCCATTGCCAATATCCAAGGTTCCACTCAAATTATTGTTGCTGAGTACCCTGATCAAAATAAACTTGGGGGGTGAGACTTTTGTCTCAAATTTGGAGGAAAATATAGCCAATTATATCCACATTCAGATACAGCAGAAAATCTGAATTTCCTAGATTTGAGCTTACAAAGTCTCCAATTGAGGAAGTCTGAAGATATCGACTGGAATTTCTCCTTGAAGTGTTGTATTGTCCATTATTCTGTAATTAGTTATCAGTTAGCACAAAATGACTGCAAAGATTGGATCTACATGCATAAAAACGTTTCGGATACCATAAGCACACACAGCTAGAAGACATTTTCAAGTTTCCTGAGTCCCAAAAGGAAATTCTCAGCCATAAAATGGAAAATAACATGGCCAGTAACTAATAAGATAAATGAAGATTAAAATAGAAGCCTTAACAGTCATGTGTTGCGTATATTTTCATGTGTGTGTGTGTGTGAGAGAGAGAGAGAGAGAGAGATAGAGAGAGAGAGAGAGAGAGAGAGAGAGAGAGAGAGAGACAATGTCGTCAAAGACTTGAGGCTTGAGAACCATTGTGGAACTTCTGATGCGTTAAAACTATTATTGCTCATATCCCTGCAAAAATTGTTGTTGGTCAGGCAGGAAACTAAGACTAACAAATGACATCAATAAATGCCAATGATGCGATAGAGAAAAACATAAAAGGAGTTAAACAATTTATGATAGGAGTAAATCTGGAAACCAATTTCCATACAAACTAAAATTCATTAATATAGATATATGTGAACCTTCTATTTTCAGATGTGGTGATTCTCTATTCAGATGCGTGGACTCTGCTAAGATGCAGAGAATTTATATATTAGAATAGTTGGTAACCAACTTACACGTAGTTTAGGAAGTCCATGCCTGTGAGGTTGGGAATATTTCCATTGAAATTATTATTAGACAAGTACCTGGAGGATAAATACCAAACAAACTACTTTAGGAACTCAAAGATATAACATTTAACATTTTGCCTCTGAGGTGAGATGGAATATGCTAAGTAAAAATTGTGCTCCAGTCTGCTTACAGCTCATTCAGACTTGTAAGGTTACTGAGATTTGGTGGGATAGATCCATCAAAAGAATTCCAATCAAAGCGTCTATATCCAAGAAAAGATATTCATCACAAGTTCCAGAGAAAATTCAGGGAAACCAAGTGTGCATAAAATTGCAAATAGTCCAGAGACACTCACATGACCTCCAATGTCTTCACATATCCCAGAGATAAGGGTAGGTTCCCTGTTAGTTTGTTGTTGTCAATTATCCTAAAGCAAAAAAAATGTGTTTTTAATGAGAGAGAAAAATCAAAATAATTTGTATGATGACAAGCAATAAAGAAACACAAATGCTAAAATATGCCGTTTCCAGAAATGATTGGATTTATACAGATGGAATCACAAATGTTGCATAGGTTGGTTAACTTACGCATGTATCAGGCTCATATTTGAACTGAATAGTTGAGCAGGGATCAACCCAGTAAGCTGATTATTAGACAAATGGCTGCAAATAATGGAACGATATTCAAGTGAATTTTGAGATAGAGCACATTATAAGAAAAAATGGAAATCAGAATGATTTTATGTTTCTAAGAGAGATATCATACAAGTGTCTTGCCCGAAGTAGCATATCCAAACCAGGTTCAGTGTCACTAGAGACAGGAATGGAACCATTAAGCTCGTTCATGCTCAGATCCAGCCAAGACAGCTGTGACAGATTGCCAATGGAAGCTGGAATTGGCCCACTAAAGCTGTTAGAGTTCAAAGATCTGTAAAGTGACAAAATTGAACAAAATTCAGTCCTGAGCTGAGCTGTTTCATTCTGGAATCAGCAAATTCTGGCTGATAAACTTCCTTGGCAAATGAAGAGGATTGTGTAGGTATGATATGCTAATGGAAATCAAAATAAATCCCAAAAGAATGTCTTCAACTTATCGCTCTTATAACCAGTACAACAAAGTCTAGAATCCTCCAGAAGTTAATGCTAAAGGCCTAATTAGCATAGCTGATTGGACAACCATTGAACCTTAGGGTAAAGTGAAAAGGATATTTTGCAATCATCCTCCTTACATATACACAAGCTGCTGGAGAGATCCTATTGAATCAGGAATGGGACCAAAAAAGCTGCAACCAACCAAAATTCTGCATACAAATGAAAAAAATGTAATCTCAAAGTCAGTACTAATTCACATTTTTGTCCAGTGGAAGCACTGGAAAAAAGTGAAGTTTTCTTGCTTACAAAATTGTGAGGTTCTTCAGGTTCCCTATGGAAGATGGAAGAATCCCTTTAAGGCCAATGTTATTGGAAAGATCCCTACATCCAGGAGCAATATATCAGAAAATCACTGACTGTGCTCATTTCTATGTTCAACATGACTGCAACTAAGACCATAAATGACCTTTTATGCAACTGCATTTGAACCTTATTGATTATAAGGCTTGGGCACAAAACAAATTGCAATTAAATTTGTGGATCATATGGGTTCTTGTAATATTAACATATGGATAATGAAACATGAAGTAATATCATCTCTGAACTTAGAAACCAACAACAGAAACAGGAACATACAAAAAGCGTAAACCAGTCAACGATGAAATGCCTCTGAACTCGCTACCTGCCACTCCCATGCCTGCCAATGTTCTGTAATTGAAATGATCGTGTTAAACACAAAAAGAAGGGAATAAGAAAATTCTGTGAAAGAATCATATCATTAAAATGGCGACTCACAAGGATGTCACACGTGTACCAGTGCAATTAACGCCATCCCAATTGCTGCCACAAGGATCTCGATCCACCCAGTTTGGTGGAAGGTTGTTCCAGCTAGATTTGAGAGCATTTAGAGCAGCAACTGCAATAGAGACAACAATGGTGGATCCTACAGTTATGCAACAAATATACCACATTCAAGTTCCACTTAGAAAATGTAAGAACCTTGAGCAGGATAGAATAGGTTCTAAAAAAATATATTTAAGTCCATGTTTTCTGTATGAGAACCAACTCCACTGGCTAAAACTGTATCCTTATATTGAACTAACTCCATAAAAGTGGATGTCTGATACAAGAGATAGTTCACCACCAAAACTAAAGACTGAATGAGAACCAAAATAAATTCAATCTCATTCTGATGTGACAGTCAGTTCTTTTGGTTTGTTTATGCAGTATAAAATAGCATTTCAAAAAGAAATATTAGACAAGCAAGTGCCAGATGTATAAATGAGATACCATATTTGTAGCAAATTTTTCCATGAATAGATATACAGATGAACATTTTTATGATCGAGGATCCCTTTGATAGGATTAACTCAACACAAATGTCAACATTTAATGCACTATATGCAGGTATCTCAAATAGAATAGGCTACTTGATTCCTTGTTAATCTCCTCCTTTCATTGCTTAATTCCGTTGGATTATATTTTTTCAGCCTTTATTTCAACCAGCTGATAGGGAATGTGCATGATTTTGTGAATTATGTAGAGTGATACTACTATCTGAAACCAATAATTATTGAATTTGTATTATATTCATGAGATAATTATTTCTTTAGAAAAACGAAAATACGCTTACAAGAGGCATATAGCCACTTAAATTCGACAAGAGCATATTGCTAATTTTGGTGAGAATAAAATCAATTAAAGTTTACCTTTTGTTTGGTGCGGTGATTCTATGGAAGTTGGTCCTGAGAACTGCAATAAGAGAATTCTTGCAAACTTCTAAAATTTTTTCCAGTTCAAATTTTTAAGGCCTCAATTCTATGTTGTCAAAGACAAAGGAACTCATTCTTAAATCTACCAAGCACAAGGGGACAAAGTATCATAACCAAACAAAGTAATACTTAGACATCCTAGGATAAGAATTACGCATCTCTAGGCTTATTTCAACTAATCAAGAACATCAAATGGGGAAAAAGCATTCTTGCATGGAAAATTTGAAGCAACACACAATCATGGAAAAACAACTTACGATCATCACTATCTGTGATTGCAAATATAGCCATAATCCGTATGGAAACAAGCAGCAGGCAGACTAGAATTCTACAACTCATTTTCCAGACACTTTCCATATTTCCTACGGAGATTCTAGAAATGGTGAAAAGCCCTAAGTTTCTTGAAAAAAGAAAAGAAGCTTTGGACAATTTTCGTTGATCACAATGCCTAACCAGACAAAGAGCTTGAACAAGTCCATAGTGACTCAGTCTCCAATTTTTTACAACATTGTTAAAAGATGCATATAAAAGAAATGCTTATTTTGTGTCTCAATATGACTTCCCCCAGCATAAAGCCGATCAACAATATACTTTCTTTGTCCTACCTCAGCAATTCTTAGGATGTCTCCGTATTTGAAATATTGAATGATAACTGTGATATATATATAATATACCCCACATAAATCCCATCACAATTGATAACGATAAGTTACGGCCATAAGAATGTTACTACCTTCTACCCTCCAGCACTCTTCTGTCTTGTTGCTAACATGGCCCTACAGGGATAGAAAACAAAAACCCATAACATTGATAAAATCCAGGTTTGACAAAAAAACATATGAATACTTACAAATTTTGTTATGGTAAATGCACAGCTGCCAGTGACATTGGCTGCATAAAAATGGGGCCGTGTTCAAATTAATGAAACTTTGATTCAATTTCTATTCACAGTTGGTAATGGATGACGAGACGTCAAATAAACAAATGTTGGAGTTTCTTTAGTTTCTTGAGAAGGAATCTTAGAAGAATTCAAAAGGTTGCTGCCAAAAGACTTTCAAAATAATTTTTTTTTCCTCACTCATGCCACCCTGTGAACATATATGGTATTCTAAATATCTGATATTTAATAATCATACAAGTTCGCGCCTGCAATTTTCTTCCTGCGTCAAATCTTTCTTTCATAAGTCTAACACCAGGGGACTCTAACTAATGAATAATGGGAGAAAGGCCACGAAGATACCAGCGAGCAGCGACAGAAGAAATCAGAAATCAAAGGAGACCTTCACTGCCCCCCGCCCCCACAAAAAAAAAAAAGAAAAGAAAAGAAAAGGGAATAGACTGGAAAACCCAGGCAATGTTAGTTTATTATTAAATATTTATAACTTTAATTATGAAATTAGTCTAATTATCAAATTTGCAGCAATAATTTTGTGACTATTTTTCAAAATATTAATTTTTTTCAAATAATAAATAATTGATCTTTATATTTCAAGCGTATAAAGTTATGCATCAATAATAATTTTTTTTTGTTGCTATGTATTGATAGTTAATAAATTTTACTGATTGTAATTTAAAATTATATGAGATATGTAACTAATTATAACCATAAAATTAATTTTATAGTAATGTTTTGACAAATACTTAATATTTTTGATAGTAGAATAAGCTTTTATCTCCAATCCATTATTTTCATTTCACTTTTTGAAGACCGATTAAGAAAAGAGTAAAAAAGAAAAGATTGAAAATATTTTCATCTTAGTTTTGTGTGAAAATTTGTGTGTTTCAGAAAAGGCCGAAATTTCTTAGTATATGTTTGAATTTGATGTTTCCAAAAGGAAATTAAAAAACATATTTTAGTATAAAAATAATAATTTTAGTGATATAGGATAGC
>JACGDI010005314.1:727359-768755 GCA_014898725.1 Jacaranda copaia | reverse complement strand
CATTATCAACTAGAACCTTTCTAACTTCAAAGTTGGCAATCTCAATGGAGACTATCATAGAACAATCAATTTTATGATCGATGTTTTTCCCTTCAAGATGGGCTAAGTTGTCATTAGTGAAGGAGATGGGCTCTGCGCTCATGGATAAATGAAACGCTATTTCGATCAGGGAGGCTTTGGTCAACTTTAGCCTCCTCTGCATTTGTCACCTTGCTAACTTTAAGTCCCCCCCAGTGGGACCTCCTACAATCATATCAATCACCCCTCAAATGAGTAGGCGATCATCCTAAGCAAGTTTCTTTCCTTTATTTTTCCTCTTCGGGCTAACCGATCTTTCTCTATGGAGAGTCCAATTGGTTTTAACCCCTTAAGCCTAAGAGTCGATGGCCACATATTTTTTGAAATGGCCCTGTCTAATGAGCCTCTCAATTTCATCATAGAGATTAAAGCAGTCATCTGTGTCATGCCCCCTCTGTTTATGAAAGTGACAATACTTCTTTGATTTTTTTATTACTTTAGTCTCCATCAGTTTCCTCGATTTCTTGAGGAGGTTGTCCTGCTGGATTGTAAATAGCACCTCTCTCCTCAGGATGTTCAACGAAGTATAGTTATGGAAGCACTTTATTGGAGATTGACCTCTCTCTCTTTATTTCTGGTTATCTCTTTCTTTATTTTTCTTTTTGTTGACCTCAAGGTTTCCAAACTTCAGCTTGTTCATCTCTTTCTCGATCATGTATCTCTTTACTAAGTCAAACAATTCCTCCATCGACTGTAGACACTCTCACACCAAAGCATTAGCACATTCTTTATGCTAGAGCCCCCAAAATTATACATTAATTAGGAATTCAATCCTGGGGTTATTGATCTTTAGCACCTTTGTATTGAACCTCGTAAAAAATCATGGAAGGACTCCCCTTCTTTTTGCTTGACAATGTGGATATGGGTGTGGGGGAGCTTCACCTTTTGTCGACCGATGAACAGGTGCAGAAACTTATCATAGAGTTGGCCGTAGGAGTATATCGACAAGGGCTCCAACTTAGCAAACTAATCAAGTACTATACCCTAAAAAGTGGTCACCAACATCTTCACATAGATATATTCATTATGCCCGTGTAGTTACATCATATGTTCAAACTACATTAGGTGTTTGTTGGGATCAATTGAGCTATTGTACCATGAGAGTTCGATTGGGACCTTGGCATCATTGACAATCTCGTAAATAAATGATAAGCCTCTCTCTTGATGAGACCTTTATGGGTCCTCTGGGTTGGGCACCCTTTCAGTATTTCTCCTCAAAATCTCGTCGAGGCGTTTGTTTAGTTGCCAAACTTGGTGGGAAGCTTGTTCCTAGTCCTTCGATCAACTTAGGTTATGTTCTAGTCAAGCTGAGGCCTTATGCTCTCAGCCCTATCACATTATAAGGCTTGAATAGGTCGGGCCACGTGATCCGCTGATTCATCCATTTGTTCACGCCGGTCTAGTCTGGAACATTCAATCTTATCACACTATGAGGCTTGATTAGATTGAATGTAATAGTCTATAGAGTCAATAACTTCATCCCTTAGCTCTGGTCGCCCTCTCTTTCCCTAGAGGCACCTGGGGCTCATTTATCATATGGCTAGCGGTTGCCTGGACTCCTAGCAACCACGACTATCCTGGGGGAGACCTCTCCTTTGGGGACGGCAATCACAAAATTGCACTACCAGCTTTAGCTGGCACAATTGTGTGCCTATTCAACACCGCATAAAGCTAAGCAGAGATCTGGGTAGAGATTTGTTCACTTATAAGCTGCATTAGCTGAAGTATGGTCAGCGTTACAACTTGCTTCTGTGGGGTACTGGGGCCTGGGGCATGTGTTCTTTGCTGAGGTTGAAAGGGAGGTAAAGATGTTGTCCTCTTATTATCCTCTCTCTCAGACGCAGCTCTCCTAGTGCTTACCATTTTCTCAATTGCAATCTCAAGTTTCCCACAAATGACACCAAAATGATGAGGTTTAAAGCTATTTTAATGAATGAAATTATGTTTGGACTAATTCAACTAGAGAGGTTGAATAATCTAATAGCAATATCTTCTTAGGTTGAGATCTGCAACCAAATAGCAAATATCAAACTAGCCGAGATACCCCCAACTAAGGCACTCCGACGCTCAAGTTTGTACTGGTTAAGTGAGATAATCAAGCAGTAGAGTGAGAGCGTATAGAGTATATAGCATACTTGGAGAGTAGCTGGCAATGGGGTATTTATAACCTTCTCCAAGTGAATAATATGTCCAAGATACCCTTATCAAGTGCAGAGGGCTCTTGTCTTTACCTTGGAGTTGTTGGTCATTTTCCATCCTGATATTATTTCAAGTGACATCATCTCCTACTTTCCAGGATAAATAGTACTCTAGGGGCACGCCTCCTGACAGAGTTAGTGGCAGAGGCGGTACTGGGGTGGCATGTGCCATTAATATGGAGGCACACTTACTGTCAAAGCATTAAATGCGGCAAGAATATGATTCGGTGCTGAAGTGAACACTCTAGTCGACAGTGATCAATCAAACAAGGTGATCGACCAAAGAGATGGCTGAATGAACTAGGCAGCTTGAAGCCTCTTGTCGAATAAGGTTGAGAACTATCCGCTTGATCAGGCAATTGTGGTCAAGTGACTTAGCCCGACCAGGTCCGAAGGCATAGCTGGGCTTCAGATGCTAAGTGGGCCTAGAAACCCTCTCTAGAGTTAATAGCTTATTGAGTTGGGTCTGTTGGGCTGTTCCATATCAATATTTATTTAATATTTAATTATATCTGGTATTTATTTATATTTATATAAATATTTTAATATATGTAAATTTATATATATAAAATAAGTCTTATATGTATATATCCAAACTAAAACCCCGAGATTTTTTTATATGCACAAACTACAATATAAATGTGAGTGCCTATGTTCGTTGGAAGTACAGTATTCAAATTGTGAAATGCCAATTAGTTTGAGTCCCATTTGCATATTTTACCTATAAGAATTAATTATATCATTAACTCTTCCATTTCTAATCATTATGTCGTGCTCCATTTGCATGATATTTTTTTTATTCCAACTTCTCACTAAACTATGTCATTTACCAATAAGAAAGTGAATTCCTCATAACATGCTACAAAAAATTGACAATCAGTCACCTACTTCCACAGTTTCTGTCCAACTTTAGAAAATGAACCTCTACTAATCAGCACACTCCACTGACTGTAGTGTTAAAAAAATTAATAAACTTGCATATTTCTGCTCATGACGTGTTGCTACACTCCAATAAATTTTAGTACTATAACACATGAAATCTAACAGATTATGAATGCTTAAACATGGCCACATGGTGAGGAGCGAAAGGAGAGCCAGCTAATACAAACAAGTGGCTACTAATAAGTAAACTCGTTAGTAGTTCTAAAATCATGATAATCAATTGCTTTCAAGTGTGTAAACATAAGCATCTATTACAGTTAGCTAAAGCAAGAAATAGCAAGTTTCAGTACATGTTACAGTCAATTTAATTGGCATATCCAGCAAAATGTATAAACTATATATTTTATTACATATCTTTGCCAACATGCCCAAATACAAGTAACAGTAGCAAATTAGGCAATAACACCAATAAGTTCTTCATACCCGAGCAGAAAGAAAACACAACAAAATAAAGTTGTTTAATAACTCCTAATCACAAACTAGAAACATAGAAAGCAGTAGTCATCTGTGTATTTATCATGCATAATATATAGACATCACAACTTGTAGCAAAATTGGTTCGAAATGGATTGTTACTAGCAAATTATGCATGTGACCCAACCCTTGTACGCCCTACCAACATGATGGTAAACCAACAGCCATTTTTAAGGGTGCAAAGTGCCCTCAAGGATCAATTTGACAAAAAGTGCCCTAGCATCTTTGTTCATTTCCTAGAAGGCATCTATATCATCTGCTTTACTTGATCTGTCGGTATTGTGAGAGGAACATCCGGACTACGCCATCACCTATCAAGAATTAATATTCACAATAGGCCAAAATGTAAAGGAATTGTATCCATAAATATTTTATACTTATATGCCAAAATATCTATATTGGCATATGCAACTTATACAATGACAAATAAGGAATTGATGGGCACACATTTAAAGATAACATTAAAAAGTAAAAATGGACTATAAATAAAGTCTTACATTTAAATGACCACCATATTAAACTACACATACAACTCATAAATGTTCCATGCTAGATTGGACAAATATATTCTCACTCATTCAACTAACATATAACAGTACAATCATAAACAATTTCATCTACGAGATGATATTCATCTTCCCCTAAACTATGTTTGCCAAGGGATGTAATCAAGAGACAAAAAGTAAGTTTTCCTGCTTCTGATTACCCTATTTTTATTGTTTGTGATGATAATAATAATAATAAATGTCTCACACACATAGCCACGTGTGTGTGTGTGTGTGGTGGCAACGTGTGATGTTTGATATTGCTCCAAAATGGAAAGAGAACTGAAGTTTTCTTTTGTGGAAGAATGTGTTCATAATAACACTAGTTGAAGATTTAGGTGATGCTTGCATATTCAATGTGTTTTTTTTTCCTGGAAAAGAACTAATCCTATGAAAATATTAATGAAAGCGGAAAAACAATTAAGTATGAAATGAATGGTTTTCCATAAAATTTAAGAACCAATTCCATTTTCCAAACATCACAAGTTTTGCAATTCCCTAATATGCACTCATTCTTGAATATAAAATCATTTCTAGCAAACACTGAAAAAAGCCATTCCCATCCAAGTCGAAACATTAACATTCATTTGGGAAAAAAAATTACTTTGGCATACCTTAGTCCCAGATTGAGGAGAATGCTTCAGAGAACTCTGATCTACCTCACTGAGTCGGGTTAAGAGCACACCCAGATTTAGAAGAAAGGAAGAGTAGAAATTAATGCCCAAAAAATAGTTGATATGGTTACTATGAATGAAGCTATTTAAAAAAAAAAAAAAAAAAAAAAGAGGAAACTAAACCCTAAACACTGTGATCGAACTATATATGTGGCTAATCCTCATTGTCGTGTTTTGATTATAAGGGGTTCAAGCACCTCCAATCTCTCTCAAAAGAGGAAGATAACTTCAATTTAGTCGATCCATGGTGGGAGGAAAGACTGTGGAATAGGGAAGTGGCGATAGAGGAGTTGTTGTCGTCAATGCAGGCATCAATGGTGTAAAAAGGTAAAGTTGTACATGTTATTGGAGGAGAAAACCGTAATTTGAGGCTAATACTAGAGAAGAGATTGGAATTGCACCCTTGACCCAATGATGGTTACTGTTGCTAATGTAGGCTACAGTTTCGAGCCCAGCCAAAAAAGCGAGCCAACCCGTATTTCTTATCCATGCTATCAAACATGCTATTACATGTGATTAGTAGCCCCAATCGTGCCTACTGTATGAAATCAAACGAGGCCTAAGCCTTTGAAGCAATGGGAGAAAAATAATAATAAATGAATAAATTAAATTTGATTTATTCAATTGTTATTATTTTACTTTCATAACGTCAAGGACTTAATGAATTAACAACATACTCAAGATGCTTCAATTACTTGTATTCGGTCATTTATTATATATGCATCAGGCTTAATATCAATATTTACTGCAATATGTTTGTAGAACCAAATAGAAAACTTAAATTAAGGTTATAAATGGATAGAAAGGTGTAGGAAATAAACAAGAAACTTCTTCATGAGTATTGAATCAACAGCTTAACTTTGGAATATTTATTAAGTATTTGAAACAATACACATAATATAGATAAATTGTTAAAAGGAACATCATCGGCTCACTTTTGATGTCTATCAGGCATTAAAATGTAAGATGCAAGTTTGATGATAGTTAATTCAAATTTTTTCCATTGTAAGTTAGATAAAAATTCACGAAAAGTATACACTAAACACTTTAGGAACCTTGGATTTCAACAAGGGAAACACTAAAGAAATTGATTTTCTGACTTTGCATAATGTAACTTTGTAGTTTACGGTTAAGATGTTTTACTTTTCCTTGCCTTTCGCTCACCAAAATGCAAGGCTGAACATAGTCTCGTGTTTCATCTCTATGAGAGTCAAATACGCTGGCTTCCGATCTCCTTTCCTTGTCTTCCGTTATTAGCTAATGGTCAAACTTAAATAAGATTCCATAGTGAGTTGTTTCAATTCCGGCATATTAAAATGAGGCTGTGTGTTTGGACTTTGATTTTGGTAGGGAGAAGGAAAGAAAAAACAAAATGTCTAAATAGAAAGTTGCATTATGTAAATTGAGAAAATACTTAATTTTTTTGGTGTTTTACTCACTAAAATCAAAGGTTTAAAAAGTTTCCAGTAAGATGATAAAGTTCTTTCTGGCTTTACTAATGCAAAAATTGGAGTTAACCATCATTAAATTTACAACTTACATTTTTGTGCCTCATTGACATGAATAATGATCCCTAGATGTTTGTTTCTTTTAACCTTTTACCAATGTTAGACATATTTCTTCAAACATTTAATGAAATAGCCAAAGTTAAAAAGTTGCATTGAACAGTACTACAGAAGAAGTTTCTTATTTAATTCCTTCACCTAGCGTATCCGTCTCAAACTTTGGTTGAGTTTTCAGGGTGATTTTGCAAAGTATATTGCAGCGACCTGTTGACAATAGATTAATGTAATGCATATATACGATAGATACCTGACCACATCTAATAGAAGCATCTTGAGTATGTTGCTAAGTCGTTGAAGCAAAATTAAGGAGAAAACTAATAATAAATTAATAAATCAAAGGATTTAATGGATCAGCAACATACTCAAGATGCTTTTATTACCAGTATTCAATCATTTATTATATACGCCTTAGTTTTAATGTCAAAACTTAATTACTACAATATGTTGGCAGAGCCAAACAAAAATCTCAATTAAGATTACAGATATAGAGAATAGGTGCAGGAAATAAACACGAAACTCCTCCAGAAGTGTTCAATCTATTGTCCTAACTTCAGCTTATTTGTTCAATATTCGAAGTTATGCACATAACACAACTAAGCTATTAAAAGAAAATTCTTGGGATCACTTTTATGTCAATCAAGTATAGAAATGCAAGATACAAGTTTAATGATAGTTAACTTGAATTTTTTTACCATGGTAAGCTGGATAAAAATTTCACCAAATGTCTATACTAGAAACTTTAGGAATCTTGTATTTACAAGAAAAACACTCAGAAAATTGATTTTATCACTTCACATATACAATTTAGATATTTTACTCTTCGATTCTTGCCTTACCCTCATCAAAATGCGAGGTCCAAACATAGCCTCAGTTTCAATATCCAACAAACTTGAAGCAACTTGTCATGGAATCTGGTTTAAGTTTGCCTCTCTTGCTAATGGGCGAACTTAAACACGATTCCATATTGAGTTGTCTCAATTCTACTATATGAAAATCAAGCTATGTGTTTGGACTTTGGATTTTGGTGGGAAAAAGGCAAGGAAAAGTAAAATGTCTAAATCATAAGTTACATTAGGTCAAGTGGGAAAATACTTTTCCTTAGTGTTTTCCTTGCTAAAATCCAAAATTTGAAAAGTTTTTAGTACAATACTGAATTTCTTTCTAGCTTTATTATAGCAAAAATTCAAGTTAACTATTATTTAGTTTATATTTTACATTTTTGTGCCTGATTGAGATGAAGGGTGATTCCTAGATATTTCTTTAACTTTTTACCAACGTTAGATGTATTTCTTCAAATATTTAATTAACAAGCTAAAGTTAAGAGTTGGACTCAACTCTAGAAGAAGTTCCTTGTTTAATTCCATTTGAAACCGTGATTGAGTTTTTGGGTTGATTTTGCAAAGTATATTGCATCAATTTTATGCCGGATGCATATGTATAATAAATAATTGACTATATCTAATAGAAGCATATCGAGTATGTTTTTAAGTCCTTGAAGCAATGGGAGAAAAATAATATAAATGAAAAAAAATAAAATAAAATTTGGTTTAAGCATTTATTATTATTTTCTCCCATTGCTTCAAGGGCCTAACGAATCAGCAACATACTCAAAATGCTTCTCTTACCTGTAGTAGTCATTTATTAATTATGCATCATCTTTAATATCAAAACTTACAGCAATATGTTTGCAGAACCAAACAACAAACTTCAATCAAAGTAATAGATATATAGAATAGGTCCCGGAAATAAACAAGAAACTTTCTTCAGGAGTGTTCAATTAATTATCTTAACTTTGGCTTATTTAAGCAAACTGTTAAAAGAAACATTTTGGAATAATCCTTCATGTCAATCAGGCATAGATAAGTACAGGTTGACCAGGGTTTGACAACTGTGATTTGGATTGAACATCCTATACTCCTTTAAAAGTGAACATGTGTATAAATAATTTTTTTAAACCATTAATAGTTAAGTTAATTTACTAAATTAATCTTTTTAATTAAATAAAAAATAAAATAATTTTAAATGTGAAATGCCTTAATTTAGTTATATTTATAAAAAAAATTAATACAAAATTAAAATAAAAAATAAAATAAAATTACATATACAAAAAATAAGAAAAATAATGAGTTTAGTAATTTTAAATTAAGGAAATAAACCCCTTATTATACATTAAAAACATCCCCAAGATTAACCAATCCACTAAAACCAGATCTGAGTTAAAATATGATACATCACAACCAAATGAGGGTTTAAATACATTGCCTAATTGAGGACCTATAGATGCTCAATGCAGTCTTCACTAATTACATTCAAACACAGCATTATCGATATTTTAGTTTTATTTTAATTAGAAAGATTATATCATATTTTAGCATTAATTTTTCGGGCCTGATCCTCTAGAACTATTTCTGTCCTTGCATGGCGTTCTGGATGCCAATGTAGTCAGGCTTAGAACACCAGTCGAAGAGCGCCGACGTAGTCCAAAAATGCAAAAATGTCTGAATGTAAGTCTTTACGCGTTTTATCATTGCATAGGGTGGATGAGTGGCGGCCGTTTCGTCGGGGGGAGAGGCTACGGCCGCCAGTGAAGTAACAGTATTTAGATGGTTGAATTTAGGGTTACTCCTAATGTACAAGGAGGGTTTATTTGCTTAATTTTAACTTATCAAATTTATTATTCTTTTTATTTTATTGGTGTATGTAATTTTAATTTGTGCTTGTTTAATTGTATATTAATTTTTGATAAGCATAACAAAGACATTCACAATTAAAACTGTTTATAGTTTTCATTTAATCAAGAAAAGGTTAGTATAGTAAATTAACTTAACTATTAATGGTTTAATAAAATCATTTATACACATGTTAACTTTTTAAGGGGTATAGGATGTCAAGTCCAAATCGTAATTGTTGGATTGCAGCCAATCTGAGAAAAGTAAGATGCAAGTTTGATGATAATTAACTCGAATTTTTACTATGGTAAGCTAGAAACAAATTCACCAAAATTATGTACTGGAAACACTAGGAATCTTGGATTTCAATGAGGAGAATACTAAGGAAATTGATTTTATCACTTCACATAGTGTAACTTAACACTTTAAGATTTAGATATTTTACTTTTCCTAATTGCCTTTACCTCACTAAAATGCAAGTTCCAAACATAGCCATAGTTTCATCCAGCAAACTTGAAGCAACTCATTATGGAATCGAATCTTATTTGAGTTTGGCTCTCTGGTGTACGGAATTTTGCTATGAGAATCATACGCACTAGCTCTCAATCTCCTTGGCTTCTCTTTCATTGTTAGCTGATTTTGAATTTCTTTCTAGCTTTACCACTACAAAAACTCAAGTTAACTATCAGTAAATGTGTATTTTATATTTTTTGTGCCTGGTTGACATGAAGAGAGATAGCAAGATGTTTCTCTTAACCTTTTACCAATGTTAGATGTATTTCTTCAAAAACTTAACGAGCAAGGCATTGAAAGAGTTGGATTGAAACTCTGGAAGAAGTTCCTTGTTTAATTCCCGCACCTAGTGTGTCCATCTAAAACCTTGATTGAGTTTTTTGGTTGATTTTGCAAAGTATACTGCAACAACTTTTTAACATTAAACCTAATGTGTATATATATATGATAAATGACCAATATATGCATGTAATAAAAGAATCTTGAGTATGTTTCTAGATCCTTAAAGCCATGGAGGAAATAATAATAAATGAGTAAGCCAAATTTGATATATTCATTTATTATTATTTTTCTCTCATTGCTTAAAGAACTTATGAAGCAGCAACCTACTCAAGATGCTTCTATTACATGTATTTAGTCCCTTATTATATATGCATTAGGTTTCTTGTCAAACCTTATCGCAATATGTTTGTAGAACCAAACAGAAATCTTCAGTCAAGGTTATAGATGGATAATTTAGGCGCATGAAATAAACAAGAAACTTCTTCATGAGTGTTCAATCAACTGTCTTAACTTTTGGTTACTTGTTTAAGTATCATAGCATTACACATAAGGAAACTGTTAACAGCAACATCTTTTGATCACTTTTGATTAAATCAGGCACCGAAATGTAAGATGCAAGTCTGATGATAGTTAATTCAAAATATTGCTATGGTAAGCTAGAAAGAAAATCCCCAAGAGTTTGTACTGGAAATTTAGAACTCTTGGTTCTCAATGAGGAAAATACTAAGGAAATTGATTTTATCACTTCACATAATGTAACTTTGTAATTTACAATTTAAATATTTTACTTTTCCTTACCTTTCTCTCACCAAAATGCAAGCTGCCTATGTAGCCTCAGTTTCATCTTTCTGACTTGAAGCAACTTGTTATGAAATCTCATTTAAGTTTGCCTCTCTGGTAGATAGAATCTTGCTGTGACAGTTAATTACACTGGCTCTTAATCTCCTTTCCTTCTATTTCATTATTAGCTAATAGGCAAACTTAAATAAGATTTCAGAGTTGCTTCAGATTTACTATATGAAAATGAGGCTATGTGTTTGGAATTTAGATTTGATGGGAAGAGGCAATGAAAAGTAGAGTGTTTAAATTGTAAGCTACATTATATAAACTGGGAAAATACTTTTCCTTAGTGTTTTACTCACTAAAATCCAAAGATTTGAAAAGTTTTCAGTACATTGATGAATTTCTTTCTACCTTTACCATAGGAAAAATTTAACTTAACTATCTTTAAATTTGAACCTTACATTTTTCTACTCGATTGACATGAAGAGCGATCCCTAAATAATTTTTACCAATGTTAGATGGATTTCTTCAAATACTTAATGAATAAGCCAAAGTTAAAAGAAATGGTTTGAATACTCTAGAAGAAGTTCCTTATTTAATTCTTGGACCTCGTGTATCCATTCGAAACCTTGATTGAGTTTTTGGGTTGATTTTGCAAAATATATTGCAACAATATTCTGACATTAAACCTAATGCATATACATAATAAATGACTGACTATATTTAATATAAACATGTTGAGCATGTTGCGAAGTCCTTGAAGTAATGGGAGAAAAATAATAATAAATGACTAAACTAAGTTTAATTTGTTTATTTATTATTTTATTTATTATTATTTTTCTTCTATTTATTCAAGGACATAATGAATCAGCAACGTACTCAAGACGCTTTTATTAACTTTATTTATTCATTTATTACATATGCATTAGGTTTAATGTCAAAAATTTACTACAATATACTTGGCAAAACTGAAAAGAAAACTTCAATCAAGGTTATAAATGGATAGAATAATTGCAAAAAACAAACAAGACACTTCTTCAATAGTGATAATCAACTATCTTAACTTTGGCTTATTTGTTAGGCCACGTTTGATTTGTGCTAATTGGGTCAATTGCATACTTGAATCTCACTTAGTAGTTTGTTTGATTTAGGATATTAATTTAGCAGGCCGGCCCGCAACTAATAGCAAGCCCACTACTGTGCCTAACATTAGGCACTATTTAAGTTGCAGCTAAAAGGGTGCGACTGAATAATCGCAACCAGCTACACTTGCTAAACATATGAAATGTCAATTGAGCCCTCCAATTGGTGTGTTTTTTGACAATTTGGCCCTTTGTTTCCTTGTCTATGCATAACCCAGATTTCTATCTCAAATTCTCCACCCCCTTTTCCGTTTGCACTGAAGGCCAATATACGAAACCCTAATTTGGCGATTTGAAAATACATACAGGAAGGTATTCAATTGGGAGGGATAAATCCAAGAATGGCATTCTGCATTTTGGAGACAATACTAGTTGTAGAGTTCACAGAAATCTCCAAACCCCTTTTATTTTTTTGTTTTGTATTATCAAAGTTACTACCTCCCAATTTCTGAACACTACCACATGTTGAGTTCCCTTTTTCCCTGCTTGATTTAGGTTCTAGGGAAAACACTGGGAGAAAATCAGTGGCTGTGTTCGCTTATCCGTATTAGGTTGGGAATTTGTTGTAACCCAATTTTCCTATCTCAGTTGCCTCTTGTTTTACCCCATCCTACATATGTGAAGTAATTTTTTGTTTTGCAAACTATTTATGTTGATGAATTGTACCAATTTTCAATTAGACATGTAACTTATTGTTGCTATATGATTACTTATTCCACCTGGGTGAAATATTAGTTTTCATTTCTGTGTCCATACTTAACTAATGTTGAGCTTCTATGTGATTATGTATTCAGTTGAGCTTAAACCTGGAAAAAATATTTAGTACTTATTTTGTACAGATGCGAACGTTCTTTCCTCATTTGAGCTCTTGTGTGATTGTAGTTGCGAAAATGACTATTGATGGTGGAAACAAAACCTCAGGTGATTACCTTATAAATGTATAGTGAAATTAATTGTACTTCATTTGTTTAGATCTCCTTGTCCATGTGACATATTTGAAACATACCATAATATCAACTCATACTGGTTCAAACATGGATGTCTTACCAAGTTGTTTATTGAAATGTTTGTATGAAGTCTATTAGTTAATTAGGCAACCTTTGGATTTGATGAGACTCGAAATTGTACTCTTTTTTTTTAGGCCATTGTAGAAGCTCAGAGGAAAGTGACCCCCTTGGTACAACAACTAGGTTGAGATCTTCAACAATGTCCGAGCCACATGAGAGCAATCATTTGACGTGGCTGATAATGTAACAATAAGGTTCAACCCACGTACCATTGACATAGAGAAGATGATGGGCTCATTCCTGGAAGACACTAAACCTACCTTGGGATTGACAGCTGACAAGAAAAACCAACAAATGCCTTCAACACCCACCTTTGATTTATTGTTAAGGACATCTTTGTACGAGACACTAGTTGAGATCCTAAAGTTGAGTTTGGATGATCAAATAAGGACCACTCACTATCTCACACGCAATAAAGTTGATATGGATGCTTTTTGGGGGGGTGAGGAACGAAGCACAGGCTCGTTTTGTGAGCATGCTACTATTTGGATCCCTACACTAAACTTGTTTTGGTTTTACGACACACACTATTGATATGCTTAGTAGCTGCCTTCTTTTTAGTTGTTTGTGGCATTGCTAATCTTGAGCAAGTATTATGTTATAATCCACTGCAGCAACCACGTAACTAAGTTTTATTTTTTTCCTATTTTGAGGGATGAAGAACTGCTTAATTTTACCTTCCATGTGTCCGGCATCAGATTTTCATGTAATTTTTGCTGTCGAATCTTAGTAGCAGCTTGTTCCATGCTTTTACAGCTGTTGTACCCTGGTATTGGAGGTTGAGAAAATTAGCTACTAGTTTACCGTGAGCTGTCAGCTTGGATGTTGGATGTGGGTTATTGTAATCTGTATGGTTGTATGCTACTGCAGTTTTGTAGCAATTGAGACATCTTGGTTGCAAGTCATTAGCTTTTGATGGAAATTGTTTTTTTGGCATGTCTCTAAAGAGGAATGTCCATTTTGTACTAAACTCTGGATTTGGTAACTTAATTATCCAAGTGATCTCAGTTCACATCTTTGTTTATTTTGATTAGTTATGGGTTTTAAACTGAAGTAGTTAACAACTTCGAATTGTAGCTTTCCTTTCCTTTTTTCTTAAAATAGTTTGATCCTTCTTATTTGATTGTTAAAGGGCTGCTTCTCAACTTTCATTTTACGAATGGCTGATGAATTAGATCAATTCCGAAGTTTATCATTCATTTTGCAGTTGTTGGCAGTGAAAGAAAAGATTTATCTTTTGATCGTGATATGATGGAATAACAGTGTCTGTTCCAATAGTGCCCAACATGTTCCTATTCTTATCTCATTTTGACGATTATGAAACAATTACTACTAAATGCTTGTAGTGTCTTTGGATATTTCCTAATGATCTGCAACAACCACAATTGTTCATCCGCAAGTATATGGGTTGTGCTTCCCAGATTGAGTACCAATGAGAGTCAATTGTGTATTTTAACTTGACTTAAAATGTCCACGAATTTTCCTATCAATTTTTCCTTAAACAATTTTTAAAATCCACGATTGACTTGCTCGGTCACTGAAACTGCAATGTTGGGGATTGTAGTGTACAAGACAAAGTAATATTGTGCTCTGTTTGAATTGGCAGCTAATGGGCCAAATTCTAATTTTGATTGAAGGGCAATTTGGTCTAGAGTGTAATAGTGGTGAGTATCAAACATAAATGTGAGATTATTCAGCATTTATGTTGCACCTAATTCATATGTCTAATCCCTAGTATCAAATGTAACAATACATTTTTTAATCTCCACCAGTCCCACTATTAATACAATCTCCCCTACTAACAATTTTTGATATCAAATGTGGCCTAAGTAGTTGAAGCAATACACATAACATAAGTAAATTGTTAAAAGAAACTTCTTGGGATCACTTTTCGTGTCAGTCAGGCATAGAAATTTAAGATAAAAGCTTAATGATAGTTAACTCGAATTTTTTCTATGATGAGCCATAAAAAAATTCACCAAAAATCTAAACTAGAAATTTTAGGAATCTCGGATTTCATCATAGCAAATACTAAGGAAATTGATTTTATCATTTCACATAACGCAACATTGTACTTTACAATTTAGATATTTTACTTTTCCTTGCTTTTCCCTTACCAAAGTGCAAGGTTCAAACCCAGCCTCAATTTCATCCAACAAACTTAAAGCGGCTCATTACGGAATTTTATTTAAGTTTGACTCTCTACTGAATACAATTTTGCTATGCGAATCAAATACACTGGCTCTCAATCTTCTTTCCTTCTATTTCATTATTTGCTAATGGGCAAACTTAAATAAGATTCAAAACTGAGTTGTTTCAATTTTGCTATATGAAAATAAGGCTTTGTGTTTGGACTTAGGATTTTGGTGGGGCGAAGGCAAGGAAAAGTAAAATGTTTAAATCATAAGTTACATTATGCAAAGTGAGAAAATACTGTTTCTTACTGTTTTCCTTGCTAAAATTCAAGATTTGAGAAGTTTCCAATACAATGAGGAATTTCTTTCTAGCTTTACCACAACAAAAATTCAAGTTAACTATCATTAATGTGCTTCTTGTTTTTTGTGCCTAATTGACTTGAAGAGTGATCCCAAGATATTTCTTTTAACCTTTTACCAATGTTAGATGTATTTTTTTAAATACTTAATGAATAAGCCAAAGTTAAAAAAGTTGGATTGAACACTTTAGAAGAAGTTCCTTGTTTAATTCCTGCACCTAATGTATCGTTCTAAAACCTTTATTGAGTTTTGCAAAATATATTGTAGCAATTTTTTGACATTAAACCTAACATATATATATAATAAATGACTGACTATATGTAATAGAAGCATCTTGATTATGTTGCTAAGTCTTGAAGCCATAGGAGAAAAATAATAATAAATAAATAAATCAACAACATACTCAGCAAGCTTCCGTTACCTATATTTAGTCACTTATTATATTTGCATCATGTTTAATGTCAAAACTTACCGTAATTTGTTCTCTGATCCAAATATAAAACTTCAATCAAGGTAATAGATAGATAAAATTAGTGCAGGAAATAAACAAAAAATTTCTTCAAAGAGTGTTCTACCAATTGTCTTAAATTTGGCTTATTTGTTAAATATTCGAAGCAATAGACATAACATCAGTAAACTGTTAAAAAGAAAGATCTTGAACTCAATTTTCATGTCAATTAGGCATAGAAATATCTAATGCAATTTTGATGATGATTAACTCAAATTTATGCTATAGTAAGATAGAAGGAAATTTACCAAAAGTTTATACTAGAAACTTTAGGAATCTTGGATTTCAAAGAGGAAAATACTAAAGGAACTAGTTTTATCACTTCACATAATGTAACCTTATACTTTACGATTTAGATATTTTACTTTTCCTTGCCTTTATGTCACCAAAATGCAAGGTCCAAATTTAGCCTTTGTTTTGTCGTGCAACTTTTAGCAACTTGTTATGAAATCTTATTTAAGTTTACCTTTTTGGGAGATAGAATTTTGCTACGAGAGTCACATTTACTAACTCACTATCTCTTTTTCTTCTCTTTCATTATTAATTAATAAATGAGCAAATTTAGATAAGATTTCATACTGAGTTGTTTCAATTCTACTATATGAAATTGAGGCTATGTGTTTAGACTTTGAATTTTGGTGGAAATAACGCAAGGAAAAGTAAATTTTATGATTATGTAAGTGAGAAAATACTTTGCCTTAGTTTTTTTCCTCACTAGAATCCAAGATTGGAAAGTTTCTAGTACAATGATGAATTTTCATCTGTGTTTATCATAGCAAAAATTTGAGTTAATTATCATTAAAAGTGCATCTTACCTTTTTTGTGCCTGATAGATATGAAGAGTGATCTCGAGATATTTCTTTTAACATGTTACCATGTTAGATGTATTTCTTCAAATACTTAACAAATGAGCCAAAGTTAAAAGAGTTGGATTGAATACTTTGTAAGAAGTTCGAGTTTAATTCCAATCCTTAGTGTATCCATCTGAAACCTTGATTGAATTTTTCGATTGATTATGTAAAGTATATTGTAACAATCTTTCGGCATTAAACCTGTTGCATATATATAATAAATGATTTACTATATGTAATGCAAGCATCTTGAGTATGTTGTTTAGTGCTTGAAGCAATGAAAAAAATAATAATAAATGAATAAACCAAATTTGATTTGTTCATTTATTATTGTTTTTCTCCTATTGTTTCAAGGACTTAATGAATCAGCAAAGTACTCAAGATACTTCTGTTACCTATATTCAATCTTTTATTATATATACATGCATCGGGTTTAATGTCAAAACTAGAATACACTTTGCAAAACCAAGAAAGACAACTTCAATCAAAGTTATAAATGGATAGAGTATATACAAGAAATAAATAAGAAGCTTCTTTGAGAGTGTTCAATCGACTATCTTAACTTTGGCTTATTCGTTAAGAATTTGAAGTGGCACAATTAAAATATTAAAAGAAATATCTTGAGATCACTTTTTGTGTCAATCAGGCACAAAAATTTAAGATGCAAGTACGATGATAATTAACTTGAATTTTTGTTATGGTAAGCTAGAAAGAAATTCAAATAAATTTGTACTTAATATGGACCAGCCCATTAGGGCCACTTAGGCCCAATAAGCTTATTGAGCCCAAGCAGAATCAAGCTCAGGTTCAACCGTGAGGTCAAAGGATAATGCCTTTGGTCGACCTCAAGATTGGTCAACCATTGTGGTCAATCCGCTTGACCTAAACCTTGACATAAGTAAAATGATTGTTCAATTACTATTAGTGGTGGTTTGCACCACCCATTTCATAGCATTAAATATGCCTCAACCAACTGTTTGTCCGCATTTACTGTTATGGTGACATCACCTCGACATTAATGGTGCATCGCCTCCACGTTAATGGCGACATGGTCTCCCCCTCTATTCAACAAAATCACCTGAACAATACTAAACTGGTCAATAGTTGAAAGGTATGGGTTTAGGTCGAAATGACCTAAATTGTCCCTATTCGCAAACATTGTGCAAGAAGCCGATCAAGGCCAAATTCGTCCTTTTACTCACAAGAGGACACTATAAATACATTATCCTCCAGATAAAATAGTAAGCAAAAAATACCCTCATATAGCAATTACCCTGCTCAATTCTATTCGAGGTTGAGTGACTAATTTAAGCATCGGAGGGTCTTAGTTGAGGATCCTCTCAGTTAGCTTAATATTTGTTTCTTGGTTGCAGGTTCCACCCCACACCTCTCTAAAGACCATCTCTCAGGTCAGGACATATACTGTGACAAAAAATATCCTCAATATTTTGGTGTCGTCTATGGGACACAGAATTTTCAACTGAAAATGGTAGGAACCAGGTGAACTACCTCCTAAAGGCAAAATGATCATTAGGAATGGCAAAAATACCCATCCCCGTGGGTACCCCGCAAGGAATTCCCCATGACAAGGAGGATATAGGGATTTTTTTTTCCACTATGGGGATGGGGATGGGAATAATTTAATCCCCATTTGCTAAACGAGGGTGACAAAGGGGATCACAATTCCTATCCCCATGGGTACCCATTACCCGTTATAATAATCAATTATTATTATATTTATATATATAAATATAAATATAAATACATATATATAAATATATATAAAAGCATTGTGTTTATGTATTATTTATTTTTTAATATTTTATTGTAAAATATAATTAGATATTGTGTGTTATCATATTATGTACTTATGTTTGACAATGTTTTAATTTTGAAAGTAATTTATATTATTAAAAAAATTTAGTATTTTTTTATTTTTAAATTTTTTTATGAATTTTTAAAATTTTTTATCAAACCTGTGGGTATCCGTCTCCCCATAGGGAAATGGGGACAAATACCCACTGCAGGGATGGGGGTAGGGGCGAGGGCATGGGGTATTTCCACCTTGCAGGGCAGGGGGTGCTATCTCCGCCCCCACCCCACCCCACCCTGCTGCCACTCCTAATGATCATTGCTCACCTTCAACACCTCCACTTTCATTATTGCCACCGTAAGAGCAACCTATACAAGGGATAGACGGCCCTAGTTCTCAAGCAAAGTAAGTGGTCACTTTGACCATTCCGCAACTCATGCAGATAATCAGTGACCAAATTTTTGCCCAACTCTCAACTTAGTTATCTACCACCTTGCAAAGGTATAATAACCAACCAACGCTAGCAACAAGCGCTACCCCTCATTCCTCACATCAAGAGGAGCAACTCCCCATAGAAGGCCAGACAAGGAATGAGATATGCCTTCTCCCTAGTAGGTGTGAGTTGAGCCTGGGCCGTTTCCCTCACAATAAGCCCAGTCATTTCTCTCATGAAGAGAGTGGCCGACTTAGCAGACTAGTGGATTCGACCCAATCGAGCCTAGCAACATAAATGGGTCAAATGTTCTTGACCTAATCCTAGTTGAGACATGTCTAAGGTAGAAAAGAATGGGAAGAAATATCACATCAGGTCCAACAACTTAACTGGAGATTAGAGAAAATTTCAAAACGAAATTTGCACCAAACTTGAGTTAATGTTGCTCCCCAGATCCGACATAAGAGAGAGTCTCCTTTCATTCTAAAAACCATCGAAGAGCATATAGCTCTCAACTCTAAGGTCCCTACTAGGTTGCCTCGATATAATAGATCATCACACCCGAATGAGCACCTCTTACAGTTTGAGCATATGATGCAACTATATGGCCATAGTGATCACATACATGCAAAGATATTGATTACCACTCTTCAAGGAATAGCATGGGAATGGTTTGTTAAGATAGTGCCAGCATTCATATACTCTTATGACCTGCTTTGTGATAAATTTCTGCACCAATTCGCTAGTAGAAGAAAAGTGAAGTTGCCTTATACCCATCTGCATACGATAAAGTAGATTGAAGATAAATCTTTGAGGAATTTTTTTCTCCAGGTTTAATACCAAGGTCTTGAAAATTGATAATCCCCACATTGAGTTCTTGATTTATATGTTGTTTTTGAGGTTGAGGCATAAAGAGTGTGCTAATACCTTGGTTAGAGAGCACCCGCATATGATAAAAAAACTCCTTGACTTGGCAGAAAGATTCATAACTCAAGAAGAGATAAATAAGATAAAGTTTGGAAAGAGGAGTTCAATAAGAAAAGGTGGGGGGGAAAGGATGACAAACATAAAAAAGAGGGTCACCGATCTCTTATAAAATATTTTCATAATTATGCACCCTTGAACACACCCCGAAAGAAGGTCTTGTTAGCGATCAAACATGATACCTCTTGAAAAGATCAAAAAAGCTCACGAAAATGGAAGTCATAAAAAAATCAAAGAAATATCCATTGACAAAAGGGGCATGACACAGAGGATTGTTTCAACTTCCAAGATGAGATTGAGCACCTCATTAAGTAGGATCACCTCAAGAAGTATATAGATCATAAAGCTCTGTAGGTTATGGCTCAATCTGACCAGACTCCCCATAGTGAACGGTCACCAAGCCCAAGGCATGAAGATAAGGGAAACAAAAAATGAAAGATGATTGCCCCCTTTAAGAGGTGTAATCAACACGATTGCTGAGGGGCCATTGAGGGGGATTTAAGGTCGGTGAGAAAGTAGGTACTAAGACATCTTAAGTCTAATAGATGGACAAATGCTACGCTAGTCTATCAACTTTCTATTAGTGCCAAGCCTTTTCTTTCTCAAACTTCAACTTGAAGCACCTGGGGGGTCAAGGTACAAATGGTAGCCTAGATTACCCTTTGGTGGTTTTCATGGAAATTGCTAACTTCGAGGTCCAAAAGGTATTAGTTGACATTGGCAACTCCACAAATATCATCTTTTTATCCATACTCGATAAGATGCAGCTAGGGAAGTTGAAGTTCAATCCTATTAAGACACCCCTAGTCAGATTTGGGGGATCAGAAATTGTCCTAGCGAGATCCATCAATTTAACTACCCTATTTGGAGAAGCTCCTAGGAGGCGTACCTTGATGATCAACTTACTTATAGTAGACGCACCTTTTTCTTATAACACCATCATCAGCAAATTGACTCTAAATAATTTTCAAGTAGTAGTATCCACTTATCATGTGAAGGTTAAGTTTCCTATGCCAGCAAAAACTGGTGAAATGTTGTGTAATATAAAGGAAGCATAGCAATGTTACAATATTTCAATCAAGGCTAGCTTCTAGAAAGTTTAACCCCAACAGAAATCTTTAGCGGACGTCTCAAAAAAGAAACCTGAGGAGAAACAGGTCAATAAAAAGAGAAATATTGAGGACACCCAGTTCAAACCTGTTGAAGAATTTAAGTCTATCAAGCTCAAGTCAGGAAACCCTCATAAGGCAACCTATATAGGGATGAGTTAGGAAAGCAATATGGAATGCATGCTCATCAACTATCTCAGAAGCAATATTGATATTTTTGCATGGAAAGCTGCCAACTTGCAAAGCATCAATCTCGAAATCATTATTCACCACCTAAATGTTGACCCCACATTCAAGTCGGTCTGACAAAAGATAAAATCTTTTCATGCTGAGAAGGCCCACATCATATAGGAAGAGGTCAACAAACTTCCAAAAGTGAGCTATATAGTTGAGATTCAATACTCAAGTTGGTAGTGTAATGTGGTTTAGTCCCCAAACATGAGGAAAAATAGAGAATGTGTAATGATTTCACTAATCTTAATAAAGCTTGTCTTAAAGACTCCTACCTTCTGCCTCGTATAGACTTGTTAGTTGATTCCACCAGTGATTGTGATCTTTTGAGCGTGATGGATGCTTTCCAAGAATATTATCACATCTTTATGGCCCTCAAGGACCAAGATAAAACTTCTTTTGTGGTGTTGAGTAGTGTGTATTACTTTTTGGTTATGCCGTTTGAGTTAAGAATTGCTAGTGCAACTTACCAGAGATTGGTTAATTTCATATTTAAAAATGAGATAGGTCAGACCATAGAGGTATATGTAGATGACATGATCATTAAAACATAGAGAGAAAAAAACCACTTAGCCGATCGAACCCTACTTTTTCTATTCTCCAGGCTTTTGGCTTGAAGCTCAATTTAAGCAAGTGCACTTTTAGAGTCAAGGGTGGTAAGTTTCTCAGATATATGGTCGACCAATAGGGCATTAAAGCCAATCCTCAAAAGATTCAAGCTATATAGAATACTCACCGCTTATGATGGTTAAAGATGTGTAGAAGCTGGTTGGGCGAATTATTACGCTGGGATGGTTTATTACATGTTTGGTATATAAATGTTTACCATTCTTTTAGGTCTTGAAGGAAGAATGCTAAGAAGTTTTGATGGATAGAAAAATGTGATCGAGCTCTAGTTGAACTCAAAAAGTACCTTACTCGACCCATGTTGTTAGCCAAACCTATAGTCGGAGAAGCATTACATTTATATTTGGCTGTGTCAACGATCGTAGTTAGCTCAATCTTAGTATCAATTCAACAGGGGACAAGAAAGCTAGTATATTACAGCAGTGAAATCTTACAAGGTCCTAAACATGCAGATCGAGAAATTCATGTTAGCACTAATCACAGTCGTGAGGAAATTGAGGCCTTATTTTTTGTCCCATACTATCATCATTCTGACAAACCCCTTGAAATAAATACTCTCTAAGCCAGATACTTCAGAAAGGTTGACCAAATGGGCCATCAACCTGGGAGAATTTTACCTTAGGTTCTAACCTTGGGTTGCTATAAAAGCCTAAGTGCTAGTAGATTTTATGGTAGAACGGGTTGACCAACCACTCCAGGAACAACAACCACTAATTTGGTCTTTACATGTAGATAGATCAGCGATAAGTTTGAGAGGGGGAGTGGATGTATTATTATGTTCTCCCCAAGCAGAAAAATATGATTTTACCATTAAGCTAAATTATTTTGTTACTAATAATGAGGCAGAATATGAGGCTCTTATTATCGAAATGAGAATGCCTATGGATAGAGAAGTTAAAGACTTGGCAACTATTACTGACTCCCAACTTGTCATTGAATAGCTTGAGGGCAATTTGGAGGCAAGAGATATGACCATAAACGTCTATCTTGATGAGGCCAAGCAATTGGAACAACAATTTGAAAAATTCACACTCAATCAAGTGCCCAAGTTATAAAATGAGAGAGCAGTCACACTTTCCAAGTTTGCCAGCTCATCAAAAGGTACCCAAGATAGGACCATCACTTTTTTAGTTTCAAACAGGCCTGACATTGCCAACCCCAACAAAATAATGTATTTGCGGTAGACGCCCTAAATAAAACCTAGATTAAGAAGATTAAAGCTTACCTTAAAGAGGGTAGAGTACCATCAGAGAATGCAAAAGCTCAAAGGCTAAAGGTGCGAGCATTAAAATTCCCTTTGGATAAATTTGACCAGTTATACAAAAGATTTATTGTGAGACCTCCTCTAAGGTGTCTCACACCTGACCAAGTGCAAGAAGTCCTACAGGAGGTCCATGTAGGCATTTGCAGGAGTCATTTAAAAGGTCGATCATTAGCCCATAAAATTATTAGGAGCAGATATTTTTGGCCAACTTTAAACAAGGATGCCCTCGAGTTTGCCAAAAAGTGCTAATCTTGCCAAGTTCATGCTAGTATTCCCTATCAACTAGCTACCACCATGTACCCATACAAATCACATGACTATTCAACTAATGGGGGGTTGATATTATAAGATCTTTCCCAAAACCTATGAGATAAAAGAAATACCTAATCGTAGCGATCGAGTATTTCACTAAATAGGTTGAAGTAAAAGTTGTACCAAAGATCACAGATGCGGCAATAAGAAGTTTTTTGTGGAAAAATATTATTTACTATTTCAACTTGCCTAAGGATCTTATGTTTGATAATGGCACCCAATTTCAGAGTAAGCAGACCAAAAAATGGTGTAAGAACTTAGGAATTAAATAACATTTCACTTCAATAGGAAACTCGCAAGCCAATAGTCAAATAGAGGTCACCAATAGAACTATACTTGATCATATTAAAACTAGGTTGGAAAGCTATAATGCCAGTTGGGTCGACGACCTGCCAAGGGCCCCCTAGGCTTATCACACCACTCTAAGAACAGCCATAGGACAAAGCCCTTACAATTTAGTGTATAGCTCAGAGATAAAGATCCCAATTGAATTGATCCAGCATATGGCCTAAATTATACACTATATCCCAACCAAACATAAAATAGAAAAAGAGATCAACTTAAAGTTGGTCGACAAGCTTAGACAACAAGCCTCTACGAAGATACAAAGATACAGATCAATCATGGCAAAGTATTATGATAAAGGAGTAAGGCTAAGGTCCTTCAAAGTGGGTGACCTCATTCTCAAGAAAATTGAAGTCCCTCAAAATGTTGGAAAACTTGACCTAAAGTGGAAAGGTCCCTACTCCATGGTAAATGTGGCAAAGCATAATTCATATCGATTAGCAGACCTATTGGGAAATGAATTACCAAAGCCATAGAATGCTATCAATCTCAGGAAATTTTATGTATAAACTGCATTGTACAGAAAGCACATTGTTCTAATAAATGCTAATGTGCAACCTCGTGGTCACACAATTTAAGGCTACCTAATTCAGTTGTCAAGTAACAACTAAGTCGACCCCATAGTAGCACTATTTTAATTAACTAATATGGTCTTCAAGTACCAATCAAGTCGACCTCGTAGTCACATAATTTTAATTGATTAATTTGGTCTTCAAATAATAGCTATGTCGATCCCATAGTCGCGTGATCTCAATTAACCAATTCAAATTTTTAGTTTGATTAAGCTACCAAACTATTAATCTCAAGAGTAAAAGAATTGCAAGTTAACCAAAATACTTCTTTAAGAAAAAAGTTATTCATAGGCCCTTTGAGACCACAAAAAAAACAAAAAAAAAAAACAACAACAACAACAACAATAAAACAAAAAAAACTAAAACTATCTAGCTCCACATGCGGCCTCCCTCTATCAAGCAGCTGCTTCAACAGCAACCTCATCTATGGCTTTAAAAAGCTCTTTTGTTGAGTCCACTCAAGCACTCAAAGGACGTCCCTCAACCTTTTACTCTGAGACCCATACTTAACTTGGCCCCACTAGTTGGGAAGGCCTTGAGAGGAACAAGAACTGTTGCGCTACTGTCATAGGATTGCTTTCACCGAAAAGCTAAAGTTTTTTATCTTTGTTTATGTTAAGTTTAGCCATATCTTTAGGTCAAAACTCATAATTGAGGAACTCTAATTGCTTAATAGCATGGTCGAATGCCTCCTAAGCATTATCCATGCTAAATGTGATGTTCACCTCAGTAAAAACTGATGTAAATATGTATTGCTAGACTAACGCTTTATGAATCCCAAGCAATGCCATGAAAAATTTACAGTGGGTGCATCTCATAGCACTCTTACAAGCATGCACTAAACCAGTTTCTAAGGCCTCTTGGATGGAGGTGATTGTTTTCTTCAACTATTTCTCAACTTGGCGCTTCTCTTCCATTGCAGCCAACAATTCAGTATCTTTTTTCTCTAATTATTTGGTTAGCTTAACCATCCTCGACACCAATGAATGGACCTTAGTTTTCAATAGGTTAGCTTGCTCTTTTTCCAATTGCGTACATTTCTCCTTTAACCCTACTCAACTGGTCTTGCAGAGCTCAAACTATAAATGAAGGTTATATCCCCACTATCTGCCATGAAAAACAGAATAACTCGTACTCAATTCAAGTTCCATTTGAAATAAAATAAAGTAAGTTTGACGTCATCCTTACCATGTTAATGTGATAAGCAAAAGCCTTCAACATAGCCAGCTAATCATGGTTGTGTATCTCGACCTAGTCCCTCTTGAAAAGACCAGCTATTAGAATTGTCAAAGGCATTATCGACGTCACTCTAGCACCTATCATGGTCATGTTATTTGATACGGTCCTTTTCTCCCAAAATCAAAGCTCTGGAAAAGTGGGAAAGTTTCATAATTGTTCTAGAGAAAGAAGGGCATACATCTCTTGCAGCAGCTTACTTGCCTTTCTCGACTATGATCTTCTTTGTAGAGACTTCGGCAACAATCTTAACTACCTCTCTTTAGTTAAGAGGAGCTATTAGTAGCTCCTCCACTTGGTGTGGTGGTGGTTGGCACCTCTTGACCTACTACAATCCTAGTACCTTAACCAACACTTTGTGCCGCTCGTCAAGTAGTTGTAGCTACCTTGTGCTACTGTGCATCTTGTTGTTTGCATATGGTGATTTGACATGTACGATTCATTATCAATTGACTTGAAAGAAAGAAAAATATTTATCAAACAAACAACCATCAAAAGCAATATTTAGTATCATTTACAAAAGTTAGCCTCTACCTAATTGTGCATTCGCATGCAACCTCAATGTGGCAGTCGATAGCACTGCCAGAACCAAGTTCCTCTTCCTTATGAATGCCGAGGCACCCATCTCACCATATTTGAGTAAATCTCGAACAAAGATATTATTCTATGAAGGATTCTCGATGATATCTAACTCAACCCTACCCCTCATCCATCCTATTAGAATATCAAATACAATCCCAATTGGAGATCGAACATAGAAATATCACTTTTTCCATTTTTAGCCATATGTGAGGAGAGAATTTGAAACACTTTTCTATAGGGTCAAGCTATCAGATAGTAAAACCCAGTTCCCCTACTAAGCTTGACTTGCGGGACATGGGTAAATGAAAAGAATGACTAATATTTGCCCAAGATAGAACTTTCTCGAGAATTATATTAAAACAACAAAGTTGTATATAAGAGTAAAATAATTGGGAAATTAATTGGGTTATATAGACCTGCAAGCCTTTCAACAAGTTAACTATAGGATTTGCCAATGGAAACCTAAGGCCACACTTCATGGCATCCTCAAAAATAGTTATGCAACCATCCCGCAGAGGAGGAGTATGCATCATATCAGATGCTCTAAGTTTTATCAGTTCGAACACATCTGAGACATGGTATTTCTCCCGTATCAACCTCAGGCCATTCGACGATATTGTCGACACAATATCACTATCATTTGTTGTCACAAATAACCGACCCTTTGACCTTGGGACTTCTTCTGCTATTATTTCCTCTTTATGCCTACCATGCCTTGATGGTCTTGCCTTAACTTATTTCTCCACCAAGGGACTAGAAGGCCCCACCTCCTCATCACTCTCGCTCATAATTACTTTAACCTGATTAAGACTACTTAACCTCTCACTCAAAGATTCACTCAACTCAACCTTACTATTTAAGGTAGATTGTGTAGCTTCATAATCGAAGCTAGAAATCGATATTATAAAAGTTTAAGATTTCACAAACTAAGAATGCAGCAAAAAGACATACAAAAACTTTGCATGGATGTCAAAGGATCAACAAATCTCAAAGATCAACTGAAATTCTTCTCCTCTCAACCTCAAAAGTGTTGCGGTAAAAGTTAAAATAATTAGTGAAAATCTACTATTTATAGACGCGCTAGAATCCCAAATGGCTAAAGCAACCGATAATCGATTAATTGATGCATAACTGTTGGGTACCCACATATAAATTTTTGTGTAACCACCAATAACAGTTCTCGCCAACACCAAAGATCACTTACCTGCCAACTCCTAGAATCTACTCCAAACCCCGACCTCTTTAAGGTCAAACTTTGGAGTGGAGAGGACTCATGATATAGGACCAACCTATTAAGGCCTATTAGGCCTAATAAGCTTATTCTGTTCAAGTAGAATCAAGCCCAAGTTCGATCGTGAAGTCAGGGGATAATTCCTTTGATCGATCATTTTGGTCGATTTGGTTGACCTAAACCTTGATATAAGTAAAACTAAATGTTTAATGGCTATTAGTAGCAATCTGCGCTGCCCCTTTTGCCACATTAAATACACTTCAACCACTTGTCTATTTACATTTATTGTTATGGCGGCTTGTCACTTCCGCCATTAATGTTATCGTCTCCACATTAATGGCAGCATGGTCTCCTCCTCTGTTTAGCAAAATTGCCTGAATAGTACTAAATTGGTCAATAGTTGCAAGGTATAAGCTCAAGTCAAAATGACCTAAACTGTCCCTATTTGCAAAAATTGCGCAAGAAGCCTATCAAGGTAAAATTCATCCTTTTCTCACAAGTAGACACTATAAATACATAATCCTCCCGGTAAAATGATAAGCAAAAAATACCCTCATATAACTGTTACTCTGCTCAATTCTATTCGAGGTCAAACGATTAACTTAAGCATCAAAGGGTCTTAGCTGAGGACCCTCTTGGCTAACCTAACGTTTGTTCCTTGGCTGCAGGTTCCACCCCACACCCCTCCAAAGACCATCTCTCAGGTCAAGACATACAGTGTGATAAAAAATATCCTCAACAATACTGAAAACGTTTTTGAATCTTGGATTTCAGTGAGGAAAACATTAAGAAAATTGATTTTATCACTTCATATAATATAACTTTGTACTTTATAACTTAGACATTTTACTTTTCCTTAGCTTTCCCTCATCAAAACGCAAGGTCCGAACATAGTGTCAATTTTATACAACAAACTTGAAACAACTCATTATGGAATCTTATTTAAGTTTGCCTATCAGGTAATAGTCACTACAACAAAGTACAATTTTATTAACAAATAATTTGGTTACCATAACATTAAAATTCATTACCTAAACTATTGGTAACGAAAATTTTGTTACTTAAGTTTAGTGCCCTAAAGCCCATCACAAAAAGTCTGGGTAATGAATTTTTTAGTTCGTTACGAATGATGAACTTATTGCAACGAAATATTTCGTTACAAAACATTTTGTATGACAAAACAATGTTAGTTACCATAGATTTCTATAATGTAACAAAATACTTAGTTACCAAAACACTAGCAATTTTGTGACCTTTTATTTTTTGTTATCAATGCATATTAGAATAATATTATTTATTCATTTTAGTTTCATTACAAATTATTTGTGTAACCAAAACTTTGGTTACGATTAGTTAAATAGTATTTTAGTTCAAAAAAAAGTATTTCGTTATTAATGGAATAAATAACTAAAAATTTCGTTACAAAATATGTGTGGGGGGCACCTGTTTGGGTTGCTACATTGGAGTCACTATGCATATGAATGGGCCATTTGACATCAAGCCTTCACTTATTGGGCCACCAAACTTAATTGGCAATACATATATATATTAAAAAATTATGGACAAAATTCTTTAAAGTAAAAAACAAAGAGCAATCTAATAAGCAAAAGAAACAATATTATTAATTGAAGCGATTTAGAAAAACCAACAAGAAGTTATTCATTCAGGGGAGGTCACACTAACCACCGTCATTTATTACGAATTCCACGGCAGTTTGGATAAATCGTTGCTTAACTACCGTCAAATTAATATTTTACTATTATTGAGACAAACCATTACAAAATATCTGCCATGATTAACCTATTTTCTTGTGGTGTATATATATATACACTATATATGTCTATAAGTATGAATGAAAAATTATATTATATATATTTATAAATATTAAATATTATTTAATGCGGAATGAATAAATAGAAAAAATAGATAAAAATAAAAGTAATTTAAAATTTATTGATAAATTTATATATATGTATATTATATATGTGAATAAGTACAAATAGAAAAAATAAGTATACATGTATGAATAATTAGAAAGAAAACATATAAAATAAAAATTATTTAAAATTTTATAGATAAATTTATATATATATATATAAATAAATGAGAATATATGAAATAATGAGAAATTTTTATTTTGATTATTTGAAAGGTTAACAACTTTTTTTTTGTTATTTGCTATTTTTTTGTTATTTGCAAAATATAATATGAATATCCAATTATATTTATACAAATATTTGAGAATGAACACAACAATTTGTTTTTTTATATTTTATTTTACATTCTAATTGCATCCTTATGTTTTGTCACTAATTCTTTTTTTAAAATCAATTTTAAGTTTATAATTATTTTATCAATTTACTATAGTTTTAACTTTATATGGCTAATGTCAAACTCTTTTCTACACTTAATTATTCAATAACTAAGTTATGAGTCAAATTAAAATGTTTCTATTAACTTATATACTAATATTAATTTTTACTTTATAGTTATTTTATATATTTATTTTGATTTATTTTAATTTTTTTTATCTTTACTATCATAATTTTGTCTTAACTTAATTTATTTTTAACCAAAAATTAAAATTAAATAAGATTGTTTTTAAATTCTTAGTAGCCAATATATTATCTAATTCTTTGTATTCTAGGTTTTAACTTAATATATATATAGTCATCATCTTTTAAATTTAAAGTAATTTTAAAGTATTGTAATTTTAAGTTTTTTTCTAACCAATCTTGTATTCTATATTATTCTCATATATTTTGTTTTTTTATGCAACTATATGTTGATTTTTGACTGCATAATAGTTTCTTCTTTTTAATAAATTATAAAATAATATTCATGGACTTTTATTTTTGGAATGATTTTTTTTTAACTTCTCTTTGAATAATCTTGAAATTTATTGTTCATAACATCATGTTTATGAGATGTATTTATATGTTTTATGATTTTAAATATTAAATTTTAAAGTTTTAAATTTAATTTTACTTGATAATTGTTTGAAGTAATATTTATTTTTTGCTAATCATTTGACCATTTTTTGTGATATTTTTATTTTTATCTTGTTATTTTTAACTATATTTATAATTTAATAATTAAATTAATATATATATATATAGTAATTTTAAAGAATATGTGCATAGTATGGGGATAATGCTAGTAGTATAAATATATATAGATATATATATTGGTTGGTTAGTAGTGTAAATATATTTAACAACTTAACCTCATGGACAAAAATGAATTTTACTCAATTTAATTATAAAAATTTCACAAATTTTGAAATGCTCAATCAACCTTCATTAAAAAAATTTTAAAAAATAATAAAAAAATTTAAATTTATATACAAAATCCTCATAAAAAATACAAAATTTTATACATCAACATAAATATCATAGAAATATATATAATATCAATATAAATATATATAATATCAAATTTAATTTTTTTAATTCAACTTCAATTAAAGATTATTTAATATTTAAAAAAAATATTAATAAAATTATTTAAATTTATTCTAAGTAATTTAAATAATATTGAAGTTAAACCCCCCATTTTAAAGTTACAAATAAGTCCAGGGGTATTTTTGTCT
Organism: Jacaranda copaia; assembly: GCA_014898725.1. Taxonomy (NCBI): domain Eukaryota; kingdom Viridiplantae; phylum Streptophyta; class Magnoliopsida; order Lamiales; family Bignoniaceae; genus Jacaranda; species Jacaranda copaia. The sequence goes on along the minus strand of JACGDI010005314.1, from coordinate 737,638 downwards.
AAATAATAATCATAGCAGCTTTTGAAGGATATTTTTTGAATTTTAATGTAAATTTTCAATGACATCGACAAATTTGTTAAGGATGCTAACAATTCTTCAAATATTTAATTAACTATATGGGGATAAAAATAGTTTTATTAAACTTATAACTATATTACTAAGGTTATATTACAATGTCATTAGTATTTCAAAATAATTTAAAAAAATTCAACTATATTAAAATTATACAAGTTGATCAATTTCAAAACAATTAGAATTAATTAACTATAGAAAATTTTCAATAAATGCATGTTCAAATTGTCCACATCAATATATTATTAGTACAAAATATTTTAATTTTTAAAATGAAATTAATTACACATAAAGACTAAAGTTTTTTTTTTAATTATAAACAATTTTTCTAAAATCTTTTTTTTAAAAAAATGTCCTAATAAATAATAACAAAGAATAGAATTAAATTTTTAACCCCCATAATAATATGCAATAATTCATCTTATAATATAAGATAAAACAAATAATTTGGAGGGAGTAAAAAAATAATAGGGAAATTCATTTTTGGAGGAAAACTTATATTTTTAAGGAAATACAATATGTAGATCAACTAATTCTTAAAAACAACTTGTTCAAGTTTATGAAAGTTAATAATCATTACATTTAATAATATGCTTTAACTTAATACTTTTTTATACTATATTAGACCACAAAAGTTATCTTCATTTTAACAATTTATATAGTAAAACATACACACAATTAATATACGGATATCTATAAGTTATAAAAAAATTTAACTCGCCAATACAACGATTAAAAAATAAAATGAAATATTAACAGGCATAACTTCAGGGACTGTTTTCTTTTCATTACATATTATGATAAACTAGATTTCTTTCTTTTCTTTTGCTATTCAGGTAAGTGACCTTTAACTATTTATTTTAAGGAACTTTTAGAATTTTTCTAAAAGAATATTGTAATAAATTATAATAAAAAATTAAACTCTTAAGCACAAAAATTTATAAGTACAAATTATATGTTATTTACCTATTTTAAGTATAATAGAAAGTTATTTAATAATTTAAAAAATTATATGTCAATTCATCATATAATCTAAGATAAAAGAAATTAAGTTTGCTATAAATTATTTATACAAAAAAATTGAAGGAGCTAAAATTTAGAGGAATCAAAAAAATGAAGAGAATTCAATATTATTAGTGGGAATCAAATTTTTGTAATAAATCAAGTTAAATTATTATGTCAAACTAATAATAAGAACAATTCTTAACATTTTTTATGGGCCAAATTTTGGAGGGAATACAAAGTTGGAGAGAAACAAAATTGCATTGCCATCCAAATTCATTAAATAAATTTATACATATGTATAAAATAAGAACATATGAAATAATGAGAAATGAGAAATAATGATAAATTTATATATGTATAAAATGAGAAATATATGATAAATCTTCTTTAAAGTTTATTGAAATTTATATATGTATATAAGTAAGAGAAATGAGAAATAATGATAAATTTATATATACATTAAATGAGAAATATATGATGAATCTTCTTTAAATTTTATTAAAATTTATATATATATATATGCATATATATATTGTATATGTAATAAATATGAATAAAAAATAATATTATATATTTTTTATAAATATTAAATATTATTTAATTAAGAGTGAATAAATAGAAAAAAAAGATAAAAATAAAAGAAATTTAAATTTTATTGATAAATTAATATGTATATTATATATATGTAAGTAAGTATAAATAGAATAGCTAAAAATTTGTTTTGGAGAATTTTGATATCTTTGCAGTTGAAAATTTCTAAATAATTAGATATTTAACCATTAAAAAATTAAATTAAATAAAAAAGAAAACATATAAAAATAAAACTATATATGCACATATAAGCAAAATTATAAATTTTGTCCTATAATTTTACTCCATTTGGTTTCTGATCTTATAAATTACATAATTACAATTTTAGTCTTACAAGTAATAAAAAATTATCATTTATAGTCCTTTTTTTTGCTAGAATCAGTGAAAGTCGCAAGCAAAGCTGACGTGGCTCACTGGACATGTGCTCATTTGGAATTTTTGCCTTGTTGGCAATTGAAATGATTTGATTAATTAAAAAAAATAACAAAAATGCCAAATAGATATATAATAAAATATATATGATATATATTAGTGATATTTATCATATATCATGTATATGATATATATTTATATATATACATATGTCTAAATATATGTATTTATATACACATACATATGTATATGTTATATACATGCCCCTACCCTCCCATCCCCCTCCCCCAAATTATTTGATTAACTAGTATTTTACCCAATATTTCTCAATCGAAACCTCAAAACCACGAACCGAGAGCACCACTATGATCATCGAAACAAGGAGAAGAAACTGTACAAAAGTCGCCGAAGCACTGTTGTCCGCCGCTGTCGGAAAATCTTGTCACCACCACCAAGATGTTCCTCTCGAGTTCTTGATTCCGAATATCTACTCCATTCCAAGTTTTGACGCTAGGAAGGCCCTCAAAATCCACTCCAAAGTCGCTGCCACCACCTTGCACCACCGCACTTTTTCTCCATTTTTTGTTGCCGCCGCCGCCTCCTCGATCACCCATGCAAGCATGACACTGTGCTCTCCTCACTCAGTTCTACCAAACTATAGCCTTAGAACCAAGATTTGATCGCTGCCCGCCATTGCTCGCCGAAGTGGGTTTCCTTTAAGCTTCCTAGTTTCGGTGGTCTGCTGCTCAGAACACCACATGCGAGGTGAAGGAAGGAAGCTGGTGAGGTAGAAAAGGAAGTGTTCGATTTGGTTTGGTGAAAGGCTGGCCGAAGGAAGCTTGCCGAAGTGGAGATGGTGGTCGTAGGTGGTCATAGTTGGAGAAGGAAAAAAATGAAGAAAAAAAATAAGGAAGAAGAAAGAGGAATAGTGAAGAAATGAAAATTCTGCCAATTTTAAAAATCAAATTTTTAGATTTTGTAAATAACAATGTTCAGTAAGCTTCAATTGAGTTCTTGAATTTTCAAAAATTACTCCTTTGACCCCAAGGACTAAAACTCTTCCATGCAAACCCCATAAATTCCAAGTTTAGTCCAATTAAATTTTTGAAAATTACAAATTTACCCCCAAAACTTTCAAAAATTTGCAATCAAACTCTTTTGATTTATTTTCTAAAATTACCGAACTTCAAGGGTGTTACAATTTTAAAGATAAATTATATATAAATATCTATAAATAAGAATATATGAAATAATGAGAAATAATGGTAAATTTATATATGTATAAAATGAAAAATATATGATGACTCTCCTTTAAATTTTGTTGAAATTTATATATATGTATATAAGTATGAATAAAAAGTTATATTATATATATTTTTATAAATATTAAATATTATTTAATTTAGAATGAATAAATAGATAAAATAGATAAAATAAAATAATTTAAATTTTATTGATAAATTTATATATATGTATATTATATATATATATATATATATGAATAAGTATAAATACAAAAAATAAGTATACATGTATCAATAATTAGAAAGAAAAAGGATAAAAATAAAAATTATTTAATTTTATAGATAAATTTATATATACTCATAAAATGAGAATATATGAAATAATGAGAAATGAGAAATAATTATAAATTTATATATATATGTATAAAATGAGAAATATATGAAATAATGGAAGAAGAGAAAATTAAGAATAAAAAGAAAAGAAAAGAATGAGAAAAAAAGAAAAATAATAAAATATGATAATAAAAAGTTATTTAAATCGAATTATAAATATGTGATTGGTCTTGGTCCTTTTATATTAAAATTATATTAAATGGGCAACAAATAAGGAGGGAGAGGCGATGTGCATGGTTTTATAAAATATAAAGAAGTTATTTTGTGTGTGTATATATTTTTTTTATTTTTTTTCACGGTAGGATTTGAAATTAAAATAAATATTTAAAATAATTATCTTAAATCAGATTGACAGGATGGATGGGTGGATTTGAGTTGGCGAGTTGACTAAATAAAAATCAGGTCGATCCAAACCTGACTTAATATGATTCAAGTTGGGTTAGTGTTGAGCATTTTCAGGTTGTCATCAGATAAGGTTGGGTTAGAATTGAGAAAATTAATGTTATACCCCTACTTCAATCCAACTTGAATCTACACAACCTCCCCAAATTGCCAGCCCTATAATGACATCAATTCATCATAAAATTAGCAAAACCAATTAATAAAAAAAGGAGTTGCTAAAGTCCAATTAATCAACTCTGCAATTTGATGTCAAACCCAATTCTTTAAAAAATGACATTAATTTACTAAAAAATTGCTGAACCCATATTAATAAAAGAAAAGTTGTAAAAGCACAATTAATCAATTCATTAATTTAATGTCAGATTCAATTGATTTTGAAATCCAATTCACTAATATACTAGGAGAATTATTAAAGCTTAATTAATGAAAAGAAAGTTGGCAAAGCCCTATTAATGAATTATTCAAATTAGTATGAAGCCCAATTTGCCAATTCACTAAAATATTAGTTAAGTCCAATTAATTTAAAAAAAGAAAAAACCAAGCTAGTCAACTCAAAGTAATCAATTATTTGAACTAATATGAAGCCCAATTAAAAAAAAAAAAAAAAAAAAAGCTCAATTCCTTGAAGAAAGCTTGATTCATCATTTACCTTACTTCAAATTTGTTCAAAACCAACTCTTAAAATGAAGCATAATTCACTACTTAATTTGCTATAAATTTGGTCAAATTTATTTCATAAATGAAAACTCCCAATTCATTAAATAATTCAAAAAAAAGGTTATAAAGCCCAATATTTTAAAGAAATTAGCCCAACTAATAGATTATTCACTTCAAATTTCTTCAAGCTCATTCTTTAAAATAAAACTCAGTTCAGTAATGATTCACTAAAAAATTAGTTAAGCTCAATTCACAAATTATTTTTATTATTGTGAAGTCCATTTCTTGAACAAAAGCCCAACCTACAAGTATTAGTAAAATATAATTTAATATTCATTTATAATTAGTAATGAAAATCATTGTTACCATATGTGTACAATTGATATTTGGAGGGAATGAATTTTGGAGGAAAGTTAATTAAAGTTTAGTAACTAAAAACTTTGTTACAATATATTTTAAATATTTGTTACAAAAGGTACCAAATTTTGTTACAAATTTTCTTGTTATATGACGGAAAATGTTATATGTAACAAAATAACATTTTTCATAATAAATTATTATTTGGTTACAAATATAAAAAATATAAGGTAACAAATTTGAGTTAAAGGTAACAAAACTTTTACTTTGTTACTCAAAAAAATGTTATTTGTAACAAAAAATTAATTTTGTTACAATAAATTTAATATATGTAACAAATTTTACCTTTGTTATCAAAATTTTTGTTATGTAAAATGCAATTTATTGTAGTGAGTGGAAAAGAAGGAACAGCTATCAAGAACCAATATATTTAACTCTCATAGCAAAATTCTATCCACTAAAAGCACAACCTATAAACTCTAGGATGGAAAAGCAACAAACTATCCTTTTTTTTCCCATATTTGATATGCTAGTTGGTACCGGAATGGAACCATCTTAAAAATCTTCAAGTAACGACTGCATGGGATGGGTGTACAGGGAGTGCCCTTATTCAAGATTGCTCCATTCTAGTGGGTCCAAAAATTTGTTAACTTGCAGTAATAGTTGTTCCCAATAAGGAGACTCTAATATACGTTGTCACATGCGCACTTGAAATGGAGGACTGGGCACTCGCCATTCTTCACCCATATGGCTTCCTATAAAGGATTTTCTATGTTACTTTCAAATTCTTCCTGCTGTATTACACCATTGAACAAACAACATATTAAGAATAACAGTTGGTACTTAGATTTATCAAAACATAACAAATGAAACATTTGGACTAGATGGTTTTTATGCAATCTTTAAGTTTATGTAGATTGTAACATAAATATCCACATAGATTTTAGAAACAAGGGCTCATGTGATCAAGATTGGGGATCGACAAATAATATGGAACAATGGAGCTTTGAACTTAAACAATTTGAATCACCTCAAACAAAGTTCCCTCATAAGCATAAGCCAAATCCTAGCTTGTTAACCAGGGATTCAAGAAATAATAATATTGCGAGAAACACCCGACAGAAATGTAAATTTGGCAATATAACATAAGTTTTAAATAGAAAATCAAAAGAAATAAACAAGCATGAAAACAGAAAAAGTTAAGAATAGATTAATGGGGAAACTGAAACGCAACAGAAACCTTGGAAATTTTGGTAGTGCTGTGTTTTTCAGATTCACTAACTTCATCATCTTCACGCACGGCTTGATTCCACCATCTTCTCCTCCCTCTCATCCGCTGGTTCTTTCTCCTCGGCCTCTGGAACTCATAGAGGCATTAAAGGCCATTTTTCCAATCAAGAAACCAATCAAATTGTATAAAGAAAACAACAGAATCTAGATATAAGTTGATATAGTACAACTAACCTTGGTACTGAAGCGCGTGGCTGCCAGCCATCCACCATTGTAACCCATCGGTTGGCATCAGGATTGGGATCAGACGCTGTGCGGTGGATAACTAGTGCTGGACTTGGAAATGGAGATAGATTCTTGAAGAACATTTTCAATTGGAAATTTCTTGCGGGCGGGTGGATCGAGACCAGGCCTGAAGACATGGGAAATTCTGATAACTGCGCCGATGAAACTGCAGAACTGATGGCGTCCGTTTAACAATGAAATCCAAAACAGTGCGAGAGAGAGGGAGCGCGATGTCGGTAGGAAGAGAGTGGAATTGGGAGTTTTTTGCAGCCACAGAGGTTTGTATTATATGATCCCACAACCGACTTTTAAAGATTTTTGCGGGTGGGGAAGACTGAGGCGGGAAGGAGTTCATTAATTTAAACTGAGATGATATTAATTTAAAATATTTGAAATTTATAATTTAAATAAATAAGATTTCTTTATGTAACAAATAATTCAACTAACTAACAAACTTCCAAATAAACCTAAAGAAATTTGAAAAAGCAAAAAGAACAAAGTGTATTCTATTTCTATTTCTATTTCTATATATGTGTGTGTGTGTGTGTGTGTTATAATTATATTGTATTCACTAGATTATTCCTTATTACTATTATTACCTTATTAGTATTCTATAAAAAGTATAAATATTTAGTATTTTATGGTTTTTCTATTTTATTTTTTTTTGTAGACTAATACTTCATTATTTAAGTTGCAATATAGATGTAAGTTAATTAATAAATACTAAAAATAAAACCTTCTCTTTTTTTTGGGTACTTACAGAGTGTCAAAATAAAATGATGTCACTTACATTAATTGAATTCTAGTAGTTGGAAGTTTCCACTTATGCATCCTAACTATGACTCTCATAGTTAAAAATATATGAGTGTTGTTGATCACACCCCCCAATTAATCTACAGGCTGGTTCCCTTCAGATGTGGGTGATTTAAACACCGAGAGGTTACATGAGATGCTTAATCCTCGTCGGTCTAATGTGTTGATTATATGCCAACATCTCATATTTATTGTCCTAATCAAAAGGTGCGACGCCGATGCATCTAATTTGATCCATGCATTATCAAATCTACGCTTGACGCCCTTAAAGGTTCAAATATACCATCATGAGCAAGAAGAATATATTGTTAGCCATCCCAAAATTTTTGTAAAAGGCCAGCATTAAATTGCTATAAAATCCATTAGCAACCCCTTCTGGCCCTGCTAGACTTAGATTACCTAGTGAAGCCCCAATCCATATTTAGTTCACTATCCTCTTGGTGGTATCATCCAGTGGATCTATAGGTATAAGCTGTTGAATGTGGAATCCAAAACGTTCAGCGTCATTTGAGTTGTGATGGTATAATGACAAAAATATCTCATGATCCATTGTCATTGAATTGTGAATTACATATGCCACCAACTTAAAGTTAATTTTTGTGACTATTCAAAGTATGAAAACTTCTATTATGTCGTGATAAAAGTTATTTCCAATTAGAGTATAATAATTTAAGGAGCCAATTTTAGTACTGTTGCATCAGGCATAGAATATATTGTCTTTATTTTGTTTTATCCAATAGTCAAGGTTAAGCAGTTAGAGGTGGCAATGTGAATTAAAGCTCATAGGTTCAACTATGGCCGTTAACGAGTCGTATTAGAATCGAATTAGTTATATTTGAATTCAAATTCGATTACTAAAATTTATATTTGAATTTGATTCAATATTTTATGAAATTTTTGTTTGTTAGTGTTATATTCGAATTCGACAGATATCCAAAATTCGATAAAAAAAATCCAACCCAATTTCATATTTTTTTCTTTTTCTTTTTCCATTTGGATTATATAAAAAAAATTATTTACAAAGTAAATTTACATCATATTTGAATTTTTAACAATTTTTATCATATATTGGCTCAAAAATTAAATATTTGAATACTAAACCTTTATATAACATTATATTAATACATATGTAAACTAGTATACATTATTATATTTGAGTTTTTTTTTTCTGTGTTCCTCTTATTTTTAGGCTAAGACTGAATATGTAACACCCCTAAAATTCAGTAATTTTAGAAAATAAATCAAGAACTTTATTGCAAAGATTTTCAGAATTTAGGGGTCAAATTACAATTTGCAGAAATTGATTTGGACTAAATTTGAAGGTTTGGGGCCAATGTATAATTTTGGAGAAATTGGATATTAGTGGCAGATTTCTTTTTCTTTCCTCCTTCATTCTTGCATTTCCTTCTTCATTTTTCTTCCATTTCCTTTCTTCTCTCTTTTCTCCTCCTTCGCCGTGATCGTCTCTCACCAGCGATTTCCCTCCAGCGACCTTCCATTCTTCAAACCAAACTAAACAATCTCTTCCCCACTCCCTCAACTTTGCAACCGTACCACATGCAAGCCACTTTGGCGAGAGAAGCGGCGGATCGGGACAACCAAAGTTGAAGACGCACGGTGGTTGTTGGGTTTCCGACGACAGCGACCAAAAAATAAGAGGGATAGGGGGTTTTTTAGCTATTAAACTCAGGAGGACATCGGTATACTTGGTTTTCAAAAATGGCCATCGGAGGCGGCAGAATAGATAACCGAAGATGTGGCAGAGCAAGGTGGTGGGATTCGATTTTGGTGATTTTGAGGATCAATTATTGGATAAAAGTTGAAATTGAGCTGGGAATTGAAATCCTTGAGATAGGGTGAGTCGAACAGTGATGGTTTTACATTTTCTAGCGGTGGCAGATGGCGGCGCTCTAACAGCCGGCGGCAGGCTCCGGCGGTGCTCTGGACATAAGTCTCTCCTCAACGCGACAATCATAATGGCGATTTTGGTTTATGATTCCGACATCTCGACAGTTTGATCTTGGGAAAAGGAAAGGGAATCAATTTTGCATGTTTATATATGTATATGCATATTCATGCAATGTATCGTTCGTTCCATTAGATGTTATAAATGCCAAGAATGAAGAGTTGAGATATGATATGGAATATTCCTTTTTCCTCATGCATGGATGATAGTGTAGCTAGTAGACCCAGATTTGTATTGTTTTAGGATAATTTTTGAGATTTATTGAGTTAATTAAGTGATTAATCTATGATTTTATGAAATTGGAATTTGAGATTTGATAAATGGGTTAATTAAGATAAATGAACTATTACTGTTGATTGGGGAGGACATTATGAGATTTGATATGTAATTAGGAACTAGGATTATTGGCAATAACTCATTAGCCATTTTAGATCAATAGAGTTAGTTAGTGAATTTGAATTATGATTAGCATGATAGTATTGCAATGGGGTCAAATATGAATTTTGACTATAATATACTCTTTTGGTTAGTTAATGAGGAAATGGGTCCTGTTGATCAGTAGATTGCAGGCTCTGGTTATTTTACTGAAACTACAAGAGGTGAGGTTCTGCCACTTTGACCTCGAATATTTCTATTTATTCTTGTGATAAACCCCTGTGTGGGTTTTCTGTTTCCATATGTATTCTGATTGTTTGAAACCTAATTTGTTATCTGATTTGAATGCCCCTCTGAGGGTTACCTTTGATATTGATTCTATTTCTATTTGTTCTAGCGCCCATAACTTCCAATTGTTATTTGTCTTGCACTTGTTCCTGTCTATTTGTTATCTAGTTGCCTGTTATCCATCTATTCTGCTATTTATTACTATTTGTGATTATTATTTGGGAGCAAC
>JACGDI010005314.1:670289-720222 GCA_014898725.1 Jacaranda copaia | reverse complement strand
TAATTTATAATGGTTTATGCACTGTAAAATATACATTACCGAATGATTAATTTGATGCAACTCCCATGGATTATGCATTAAATCTTTAACTTTTGGAATGATATGACAAAAAGTTATGAAAAAAAAATCTAAATTTGAGCTCTCTTAACTTCATAAATACTATATTTGGATTAAAAGGTAATCTTGAAATCTCATATAATACGTCTTATAAAACGGTTCTTTCTAATAATATAAAATTTTAAAAAATGCAAAATTTTTTGGACTTTCTTATCAAATTGGACTTTTCTATTGGGTTTCGAATTTTTATCAGATTCGGACATGAAATTGGCATGCATAAATCCTATAGAACTAGGATTCAGATTCAATTATGCATACTTGTTATCGAATTCAGATTCGAATAATCCTGATCCAATCCAAATCCAATCCGTTGATAGCCCTATCTAAGGCCATGCTAAACCCAACTGTCAAAGCCCAAACTAAACTCAGCCCACATAAACTCAAACCAAATTAAATCTAATCCACTCATTTACCACCTAACCAAGTCTTTAAAGGGGAAGTAACTTTTGCTAATACACGAATGTCACATTCTCAAGTTAGTTATGGATTTTAAAATCCTATGCTCTCAAAAAGATAATTAAAACCCTAGTTTCCAAGAATTCCATTTTAGATTTAATCAAATCATCACATAAATTAAGACTAACAAAAGAGTTTGAATGTGTAAGCGACAGAGAAAATCTAAGTTACATATAGTACTGCTATATCTAATTTTAATGTCTGGCCTTGTCTTCTCCCTCGTCCATTTATTTATATATTTATTTTTGGTGCTTGAAGCCAAATATGGTCCAGAAGAAGCTCTTCTTGACTCAGGGAAGTTCCTGAAACATGGTTTCTTTCAAGTGCAGGCAACGACACGTTTGGCATTTGGATTGATTTGCAAGTTGCAAGTACTCATCCACTGTACCCCCTCATATATATTTACATATAAGAAATCATATTCTATTTTACTTCAACTGTTGATAATTAATTCTACTTATAAAAAAAAAAGTATAGGCATAAGCCTAGATCAAGAGTTAATTAGATAATTATACTAATACCAAATTTTATGCTTCATAATCAAAAAAGTCAAGGTAATTTTAAAAAAATTTATAACTTGATTTTCCTCTATCACCATTTGAAACTTCTTTTTTTTAACATTAATATTTGACAATAAATTTGACCCTTCTATTTATTTAATCATACAAGTAAAAGTCATACATATGTATTTTCATTTGATCAGGGCGCATTAACCACTCACTAGGTCTAGTTCTCGGTTATTCTTGTGTTAGAAGAATTAATACCACTTATCATTTGTATCTTTTTTGTAATCTCTTTGGACACAATACTTTAGTAATATATTTTGCCAGTGATATTTTTTTGTGAACTCTTTGGACACAATACTTTAGTAATATATTTTGCTAGTGAACTAGTTTTTTTTATTAAGTTTCCTCGAAAATGTATATGTTTCACAAGGACCAACATACCTTTAATGTTGTTTTGCAGTTACGTTGCTCATGAATACACAAATGATAGAAAGATTTCACAGCTTTGATCTCTCGTAGGTTTACGTATAATAATGTATAGTAATACAAATTGTGATTTATGCATAAGGTTGTTGAGTTGTCCACCTCTTACAACCCCAGCAAAATCCCATGTTGGCTTAACCTTCAAATCACAGTATCTCATTCAACAAACACATACACTATCACTATACCAATATCTAATTCGCCCTGCCCTTCCCTTCCCTCAAATATTTTTGGCTTACAAGCAAAGATAACTCAAACCTTTCATCTTATATTTATCACATTACCCTATCATGTCTCTCCCAATATTGAAATTTAACCACCCCATTTCTCACCTCCTTGACCACACGCATAATCATGGAAGAAGGAGCCCTCCAAGTTCTTGATGATAACCAAAAGCCAGCCGCGGCAGCCATCGACTATCGCCCCAACGTTGACACTTCTAGGCCTTTTCGTTCCGTCAGGGAGGCCGTGGCCATATTTGGGGAGCGTTTCTTGGTGGCAGATATATATAACCCTAAGCCCTTTACTTTTCCCAAACAAGAGACACCATTTTTTACGCCAAGTCCAAAAGTAGACAAAGAGCCACATTGGAGCTACTCGTCCCCTAGTCCTAGAGGTTCGAACTACAGTCAAGACACGACGCTTTCTGACACTGTTAAAAAACTTGAAGCTGAACTCGAGGAAACCAAGACCGAACTCAAGTTGCTCAAAGAAAGAGAGTCCGAGACGGAGGTGGCATTGGCCTCACTGAATGCTGAGCTCCACAAAAACATGTCGAAGCTGGCACAAGCCGAGGCGGCCGTGGCCGGGAACGCGGCAAGATCAGCGTCGGTCCGAGGCGGAGGCGATAATATGGCTGATGGAGCAACGATCATAAGAGAGGAAGAGAAGAAAAGGGATGCATATTTAAGGATGGAAAGTAGTAGCCCTTCACGGAGTTTGGCTCAGATATTGAGCATCGGAGAGAAGGAAGGTTCGTTGGTGGATAAGAGGAAAAAGGAAAGGAAAGTAGCGATGAAAAAGAAGCCCATAATCCCTATTGTAGGGGACTTGTTTTCCAGGAAAAAAGGAACATCTTCTGGTCTGCATAATCCTCTTTATGCATCTTCTCACCTGCAGTGGGATTGACAACGTTAATTGATCAAGTTCCATATATATATATATATACACATGTGCTGTGGATAAGGGGGTAATTAAGGGTTATCGTCGGAATGTATTTTGTTGTTATTTTATTTTAAATTGAAGAATTTGCATAAGCAATGTGGATAAGTACTAATGATTAATTGCCTTGCCCTGGTGTGATCAAAAGTAGAGTTTTTTTAATTATGTTTTCTAAATTTTGTAAATCTTGTTTATACTATTTTGTAAAATGCGTGATTAATGTGATATAGCTATTTTGAAATGTTCAATGTACGTACGTGCATACAGCATACCTAATAATATGTATAACATGTGGTTTATGTAAATAATTAGCCCCTTTTAGTGCATTTTTCAGCTATTCCTTAAAATACTTGTATTATTTTCTTTTACTAATTCTCATAACTAAATTAGTGCATAGAGTAACTAACGTGTTGTGTAATTTTATGAGTTGATAAAATTAAACATTTTTAAGAATTAATAATGAAAACATAGTTTTTTTAAAAAAAAAAACTTCATTTTCTCTATTTTTTTTATCCAGTTGTTTATTTTTTTATTATTTTATTTTATCATAAAGTTTTCTTTGCTACTTCTCTTAAAAATCTAAATAATTACATTAAAGTATGAAAAGTTATAATAATATAACAAGAAGTAAATGAATGTTTTATTTATTTCACCAAATAAAAATTTCAGCACTTGCATGGATGGTGTAAAGTACCTAATCACCCTTATAATTGCCTATTTATTTATAAGGAAATGAACAAATTAATTAGAAAAGAAATGAAATTTATGTCGAGGATGGTATTAATTGTATAGGATTACTATTGAAATGCTGCACATAAAAAAAAAATATCCTAACTTTAAAAAGTAAATGCTCAACAAGAAAATATGTGAAGTGACCTAGTTATGTAATTGCACAGACAATCATTATTAATTGTATAGGATTACTATTGAAATGCTGCACATAAAAAAAAAAAAAAATCCTAACTTTAAAAAGTAAATGCTCAACAAGAAAATATGTGAAGTGATCTAGTTATGTAGTTGCATAGACAATCATTAATCATGTTCTATGTACGTCAATAGAGAATTAGATTTGACAATCGCAATACACCACATATGAATAATAATTTTAGATATATAACCTTGGATGAATTATGGATTTTTAGGGATGAAAGATATTTGTTTTTTTTTATTGTAATTGATGTAATTATATAATCACAATTATTATATGAATTTATTTATTTTAACCAAAGAAGGAAATTATATGTAATTTTCGACAACATAATGCAATTTTGAGGCCCAGCTCACTTCAGAAAACAAGTCCAATCCGTAACCCACTTCAGCCCACTATTTAAACTCCGGCGACCTCAACCTCCACAAACCGTCGTGAATCCCCGCGCCCGATTTCTCTTCCAACGGGCACACGCACACGCACTGATAGTATTGTGCGCAAAATGGCGCCGAAGAAGAAACAGCAAAACCAGAAGGCCTCCTCATCTTCATCATCAAAGGGGAAACCCGCGTCATCCACCGGTCCCAAGCTCCAACTATCGGTGGAGAACGAGAACCGCCTCCGCCGTCTTCTTCTCAACTCCAGAAGATCGGCGCTTTCTCCGGCGCCGCATGGGGAATCTCTCTCTAAAGAGCAGAAAGCCAAGAGGCTCCGCTCAGTTTACGAGAAGCTGTCTTGCGAGGGTTTTAAAGATGATCAAATTGAACTTGCGCTTTCCGCTCTCAAGGTTGGCCAACTCAATTAGGGTGTTTACTAGTTTACTTAGACCACATACTGAATTGAAATTTGGAGCAAATAAATTGGGAGTGGTCATGATGCATTTACCAGTGAAAAATTACCGAATTGCAATTTGATGCAAAAAATTTGGGAGTGGTTATAGTACATTTACAAACGATAGAAAATTACAACGATTGTGATAGTAAAGAAGTAGAGTGTTAAATATTTTTGCAAAAAGTGAATATGAGCATGAAGTGGTTGCTGGCAGAGTCATCTGCTCATGCAGCCCCTTCCAGTATGAGGCTTCTTTAAAATTGTATAAAGACCCTTGTTTTTATATTACTAGGCCAATGCATCAAGATTCTCTATTATTTTGCCTTAATCCACCATAAAAATTTCTCTGCAGTTGAATTGATGAAATATGATATTTATAAAATGCAACTAGTGCTGGAAACAGTCTTTTTAAACTTGGATTTTTATATCTGAACCATTATCGCTGATTTTTCCCTTTTGTATATTTATTAGGAGAGTGCTACATATGAGGCTGCTTTAGACTGGCTATGCTTAAATATTCAAGGGAATGAGCTCCCACTGAAGTTTTCTAGTGGCAGTTCTTTGCATATGAGTGGAGGTACTGAAATACCAGTTTTCAGTTGATGATATTTAAATGGATGCCAAATTTACCTCTATATTTTCCAGATAGTTATTTTATTAAGAATTTTATTTTTACACAGAGCATGAGCAACAATTAATGCACTTTCCGGGCAGGTTCTGTTGGTGTCATATCGACTGCTCGTGAAGACTGGGTTTCGAGGGATTCACCCGCAAGTATTTTTGAGGAAAAGTCAGAAGTTGCCCTTAAAATTAAAGAACGCAAAGATGATGAAACACTAGATTCTGTTCAGCATTCTCAAGCAGATTGGATCCGTCAATATATGGAACAACAGGAAGAGGTACTTTACACATTGGTTTAGAAAGCCAGGATAAGTCATGCCCGAATAACTTCTTGTTGTTAGATTCAAAAAATTTGCATCATCTTTGTTGTTCTCTGCATGATAAAACTGGTAATCTGTAGCAAAGATCTAAAACATGCTAGGGATGTTAGGGTACTTATTAGTCCCCACCCCTGGACATAAATTTTTTTTAGCTGGGGGAGATGGGTTAAAGATGAGCTAGCTGGTCCGAAATTTGTGCCTAACTTGTTGGCCTGGATTTAATAGGATTCTTTTGGTTCAATATTTATCGCCTTTGTAGTCAATTACACTCTCTCTCTCTCTCTCTCTCTCTCATGTTGTCATAATTTAATACACACAACAGTAATAAATTGGTTTTGCCCACCTTTAGGATAAGTTACAGTCCTTTTGTGGATCTTCTTTTGCATTTGGGAAAAAGAAAAGAAACAAAAATTATTGTCCCTATAATTACTTACATACTGTTAGCATTGTCAAACATGTCTTTGTGTTTGCTTAACTTTATGGAGAGCAGTAAATGAGCATCTTGTTTCCTGGTGGAAAATATAGATTGATTTTTCAGCTTTTTTGAATTAAGCATAACTATGGATGCATAATAATGCCCTTAATTT
Organism: Jacaranda copaia; assembly: GCA_014898725.1. Lineage (NCBI taxonomy): Eukaryota > Viridiplantae > Streptophyta > Magnoliopsida > Lamiales > Bignoniaceae > Jacaranda > Jacaranda copaia. Next base: position 714,212 of record JACGDI010005314.1, on the reverse strand, counting down.
CAAGCCAATTCGCATATATGATGGGAAGGGTCTTTCTTCGCCAAATTTACGACTGAAATTGGCTTTCCCATTTCATGAAATTGTTAGCAGTCACATTATGTGGAATATCTTTTTATCAGGATCTATAATGAACTCGGGACTTCCTCATCTTCTTTGTTTGTTGTTAAAAAGGAATTTTTTCCAGTTCTAATCGAGTCACGTGTTATAACTAGTAATTAACAAAACAAAAACTGACAAGTTTATATTGAGTCATTATTACTGCAGCAAGACTAATGATAAAATATGTTTGCAGGATGAATCTGATTCTTGGGAAATGCATTCAACAGACAATGTTTCTTCAAAGGAGGTACTTCCAGTTATACTATTGCAGATTATAGTAACACAATGAATATTCATTAACTTCTTACCTTCAATAACAAAAATCTTACATAAACTAATACAGATAAAGATGTGACCTTTGTTTCATCTATCTTCATCTGTTTTATTTTATTCTATAATCTGGGTATGCCTTGATTGCTTCTTGAATTTTCTGCTGCTTGTCTTAGTGTTTGTGCCATCTAATGAGGATTCTCTACATGCTGGTTCGACTGCAGTCTGACAGATAACTATCAAGAGCATCCATCATTTTCTTCTTGATCCAAGTTACTTGAATTTTCACTTCCTATAAAGCTTCAAAAAGTTTATCTTTGTCATTTTGATCTGACCTTAATTGGAACATGTGCACGTGTAATCACCTCTTCTTGCGCTTGACAATTTCTGGCCAACTCATGGGAAACAAGGAAGTTCCATTGTTTCAACTGTAAATCCTGCTCTTTAATGTTATATGTACTCTTGTGTTAGGTCCTGGAACCAAGGAGCAATTATGAGTCTATTGTTGAGGATTACCATGCTGCTAGGCTGCAAGCAGCAAATGCTAAAGATAGAGGTGACAAAAAAAGCCAAGAACAAGCAGGTTTGATCATTCGGAAACTTAAGCAGGAGGTATTAGCCTTAGGTACTGGAAAATGTTATTGCATGTCTAAAAAGCCTTTCACAATTCTCGAACATATTTGAATTGCATGATGTAGAATGCTTGAATTTAAATTAATTTTCAGGACTATCGGTTGATATCTTGGAATCAGGATATGTAAGTTCTTCCCATCGTGCATCTAAGGATGCGCCTCCTGATCCTGTGCCTTCAGAAAACTCTGATGCTGATAATGTATGTGATATAGAAGATGATACAGCCACTACTGAGTTTAGTGTTGAAGTTGATCAAAAGGGAGTCGGTAGGTCTAGCTCACATGTTTGCTCAACTGATGCTGCTTCCACTAGTATCCCCTCCAAAAATGGAGATGCTTTTGAAAGGGAATTGGGTGAAGTAGAACTTGGTGATTTCTTTGGGGAGGATGACACGTCTGATCAAGTTCTACCTCCTGAAGTATTGGAACTACAAAAGAAAGAAAAGATGAAAGAACTTTGTAGCGAGAAGAACTTAGAGAAAATGGAAGGAATCTGGAAGAAGGTAATATCCACCATCCATGAAGCTTATCATGGTATTAACTGCTACCTGGGGCAATTTGCTGGACAGAATTTCTAGTGCTTTCATTTGTTCTAATATTTCATGGCTGCAATCTGATGCCATATATGATTCAACATGCATCCTGTTTGCTATTTAGTTCTCTTATTGAAGTACATGTTCTATCATCCTCATTTCCTCATCATGTATGCTCTTCATCTGTCTCATCATTTCTTTCCATTTCACTCATTCTACCTACCCTCTCTCCTGGCTGCTGAATTAGTGTTCCTTTGAATAAGTGCTTGTTGCATTTTCCATATTTTTGGCTATGGTTTAATTCTCATTGCATGATTTTGTTCATAGGGAGATCCAAAAAAGATTCCAAAGGCTGTTCTTCAGCAACTTTGCCAAAGATCAGGATGGGAAGCACCAAAGTATGACAAAGTTCTTGGTAAAGGGCATAATTTTGGCTACTCTATCAGCATACTGCGGAAAGCTAGTGGGAGGGGGAAAAGTAGAAAAGCTGGAGGCTTGACGACTATTCAGCTTCCGACTCAGGATGAAAGTATTAGTACACCTGAGGTACAACACCTGACCTCTGCCATTGGAAGTAGTTGGAAAATTATAATTAACCCCTGAAGGCTCACAGCTCACTACATATTAAAAGGGATGTATACGTGGTGTTTGCTGCACTAATGATTAGAGCCATTTAACTTAATGGCATGTTTGGTACAAGGACTAATCATATAACTCCAGTTAGAATGAGATTCATCTTGGAATGATCGTTTCCATTCCATTATTTGATTACAAACATTGAATGAAGCCAGAATTTAGACATTCTCTTTTGTCCCCTTGTTTGGTTCACTTAAATATATAATTTTATCGAATAAAATTTGCTCAGACACATACTTATTTCTTAAAACATTAGAACTTAATGCATAATAACTAATAACATAACATATTTTAACTGTAATACAAATACATGTAAATATTTCACATAATTATATATGTATACTAAATATTAAAACATATTAATATACACCCATGTTTATACATAATAAAAGATTATTATACTAACATATGATAATATATATAATATATATATACACTTCATAGATAATACATTATACATGTCTAAAATTATATAGTCTCTACAAAAGTATGAGGTACACTCCATGACAATTATATATGTATTTCAAATTTTACAGGCATGTAATATACGCTTAGACTTACACTATGTGAATACCCACACTTCACATATACAAATACTTACAGAATTTGTTATATATATATATAATTATGCTATGTTTAATACATAATGTGTATAACATATATGCATATATAAAAATATATGTTATTTAACTAAATATAATTTAGGACATTTATTGTATGTTTTGTAATATATATAAAACATATATTACAGATATGATATTAGTATATATTGTAAAAATATGTTTGCTGATTTTATATAAAATAATATGCGCATAATATATTAAATATAACCATTTCCAAGAAGATCCCCGGGTTTCCCAAGCTACTTCTCCTTCATCTGTATTTGATTTTTATGTACATGTATTATACACACATATAATATCTACTTAGGTATGCATTTCCATGTGTGTATATATATACCATAATGAAAAATTTTGGAGGTAAGGAGGGAAGTTTTATTTTATTTTGGTTCCCAATTAATCCTGCTAGTGGGATTAAGTGGTCCTCATGGTTAAATAAGGTATGACTTTTCTCACTGTTGGTGGGAATAAGCTATCCTTGGCCTCTTCAATCGCACTTCTCCTAATCTCATCAAATGGAATTAATAAAACTGGGCAGGCTTTTCCTGGAGTCCTTTCCCTCGTACCGAATGTTGTGTAATCAATTAAACTCATGATCCAGCAGTATAAATAAACAATAGGACTGGCCAGTCTACATTTAAGGAGTAGGAGAAAGCTAGAGGCATTTACAAACTGCTGCAAGCTCTGAGTTGTGATGGGTGTATGGATTCTTCTGCTGACATATATCGCATTCTAATGTTAGTTAAGATGATGGCACCTAATTTCCTGATTTTGATGTAGAATTGCCTAGAGCCCCATCACCTTCCTGTTTGTATTGGAATGATCAAATTCAGCATCTCTGTTTACATTGGAGTGAGTGAATTTATTTCACTAAATTGTTCAAAAAGATTATGATCCAACTCTTTTCATCTTAGGATGCGCAAAACAGAGTTGCAGCTTATGCGCTTCATCGTCTCTATCCAGATCTACCTGTTCAATTAGCACTTTCAGAGCCATATGCTTCACTTGTACTGAAATGGAAGGAAGGTGATTTACCTTACTTGTAACTAGTTTTTGCTTTAAGTTGATAACTATGAAATTTGTCCCATTTGAAACTTTTTTATTGCTGTAGTTAGTGAGTTTTTGTTTTTAGTTAATCCTATGGTTTTTTATTGCTTAAATTTACAGGAGAATTGTGGACAACAGTAAAAGGCAAACATGAAGATAGAAAGGCCTGTTTTGTGGACTCATTGTTGAATGCTGACAAGATTGAACATATTGTTGAGGCTGATGTCATAGATAGTGTCCATCAAGAGAAGATTGAAATGCCATTGATTATTGAAGATGTTAATGTTGGCACTAATCACAATGCTGAAAGTATGTCTAAAACATTTCTTTCCTTACTGGACATGTATATATGTGTGTGTGTGTGTTTGATATTTATGGTATTTATCGAGGGGAACGGTTGTCAAATTCATCTATAAGATGAAGGAATTCTGGATGTTGTGTAATACAGTGTACTCTCATGCCAGCTTAATGCATGTGTTGAAAAAATATTCTTGCACCTCTTTTCTTTTATTTCATTGGGCATGGTGATGATTAAATTATATTGCTGAATTTTTGTCATTTTATCTTTCTTCCCCTTACACAGAATATATCAGTTTTGTGTGAGTATGAAGAGGAACTAATGTCCAATTCACTTTATATGGAAAAGAAATCCTAGATGTAGTTGTGTGATATGGCTTGGGATTATGCCTATTGATGAAAGCATTCAAAAATTTCCTTTGTTTTATGACACATGCTCATGATCATATCTATAAGCAGCCATGCATGCATAACAATGTAGATGTTCAAGTACAAGTTTGGAAGCTCTCATTAATCACTAGATGCAATGCTCCCTTTTAGCTCTTCAATATCATTTCTTGATCCCTTCCTTACAGTCATATTTGTTATATGCAGGCATGCACAAAAATATTCATGCTGAAAGCATTTATCTGAAGAAGGAACAGGAGCGTAAGAAGGGAATGAAAAAGTACAAGGTTGGTCTTCTCTGTCTAGCAAATCTGTGAGACTTTGGGGATGAGCTGGGGTATTTTGTTTGTGTGACTTATTATGAGCACCTAAGAACCTTAACAGGCTAATCATCCTCCCTAATTTTCTGGGATACTTGTGGCTCTAAACAAAAGCTGAAATCATCACTGATCAAAGTATATAGTATTCATCAATAAGTTCTCAATCACAGGTCACCTAGGAGTTTCCAACATGTATGATATAAACCTTACTACAGTGATACAATTAAGTTAAAACAAATTACACTGATACTATATTAAGTGCTAAATAAATGATTCATGCTTGTAAAATTCCTTCTGAAAAATTATTTGTTTCAATTGTGGAGGTGAGTTACTCACAATTGGAACATCAATTCTGGATTTGAGGCAGTGGTGCCACATCCACAAGTTCAAAGTCTATAACTATTCTACTCTATCTTTAAAGGATCCTACAAGGTTATAAACTTTATTCAGTGTGTCGATTGTCTTTGAGATTATTACGCTAAAGTGCTGTTACATGTCTTTGATGCATCTAATTTTTTTGCTGAGTAGGAGATGTTGCAGTCAAGATCTAGGCTCCCTATTGCTGAGTTGAAAGATGACATTCTGCATTTACTTGAAGAAAATAATGTTTTGGTTATTTCTGGAGAGACAGGCTGTGGAAAGACAACTCAGGTGTGAGATTCATTGTAGTTTGCCTTCTTAAGCAACTGGTTGAGGAAGTTTATATTTTCAGTGTAGATCTATGTTTACTTATTGGGATGTGATTTTTCTGTTCTATTTTTGTGATGGTTATGTAGGTCCCGCAGTATATATTAGACAACATGATTGAAGCAGGACACGGTGGTCAGTGTAATATAATTTGCACTCAGCCCAGGAGAATTGCTGTTAGTAGTATAACTCAATTATATTATTCTGGTGTTTTTAAGTCATGTGTGAATTGAAATTATTTTGAAGGTATTTTTCCTTCTTTGTACACATATGGTGTGAATGTGGTATGTGGATTTGCATTACTCAGTTTGCTGCATTTTCTGCAATTATGTGCATAATTTTACATATTGTTAACAAATATAACATGAGGCAGCCTGGAGGTTCTGCTAAGATGATAGGATATTTCATGTTGGTTCATTTTTCCCTGTTGTGAGGGTGCCCTTGAGTGGAGTCACTTTCATCCCAAGGAAGCCTGTGTACTAGTCAATTTTCTGTGTAATCAATTAGATATGCACTCCATCCCGCCTTCCCTTGAGATCTGTATTTTGATGTTTTACAAATCTTGCACCCATGATTTGGCACAAACATGTAACATGAGTAGGACCTGAGTTTTACATTTCACCTTTGCACCTGAAAATCAAGTCCCATAGATCAAGAGGAGAATAATGTGGCTGCTGAATTAGTACATATCTTCTCGTATTCCGCTTGGGATGCTGTGTTCACTTATGAGCTAAGTGATTTACAAGACATAACTGATAAATGGTAATGAAAGTATGAACCACAGTTTGAGTAAGCTCTTACATTCTTTATACAACCATAAAGCAAACCTTTCTGCCATGCTATTTCACTTAGATATCATCACTTGGATAGAGTATCATATGCTTTTGTTGAATTGTTCTTCATGATATTGGAAATGCGCCAGCTATCCCTCTTCTGTCATATTCTTGTTTTGAATCGTTACATTGCCACAGCCAAGCAATTTCATGCTTCTTAGCACCCATTCTCTGATACTCTCTAAAATCACTTGCCACTCTCCTGTTTCCTTGGAAGCCCAAAACAGAGGCCATTTTCAATTGTAGCAATTAGGAAAGAAGTGAGTCCAACTTCTGTATCACTTTAATATGGGGAGAAAAGTCTAAAGTCTGATAGTGTTGATGAGCCACTTTGACCAAGTCTAGGTTACTGTTGTCTTAAGCCACAGCATTTTGGCTGCTGATTTCACAAATGCACTTATGTGCAGATACACATGCAAAAAAAGAAGACATCTGCGATAAATATCTAGCAATTAACAGCTAACTCAAACTAGCAGTTTCATTAACATTGTGACAGACATATTCTAGTCATTGGTTAACATTCCTTACACCCTACTTCCTGCATTTAGTTATTTCCTATGTCTGTTAAATGGGCTCTCCACACATCTTTATATAGGCTCTCCTTATTCATGGAATTTTCATTTCTTTAAGGACTTAATGATGAAAAAGCTAATGATATTGTTCTCTAATAGGCTCTTGCTAAAGTTTACTATTCTTTTTCTGTAGAACTAGAGTTTGGACTATTGGTCCTTCAAGAAACTACACCTATAATTCTTTCTTTCCTTATCTTATTTGTTCCCTATCCCCTTAACCTTTTTTGTGAATTGATCCATTTGGAAAGCATAGGTGCCATCCAAAAAAAATTAAGGCTTTCCTTTGGTCATTTTTTCATTAAAGACTAAATATTAGTGAGTAGTTACAAATGAGGAGACCTTGCAATGCAGTTTGCCCATGGTGGTGTCATGTGTTGATGTATTGTGGGTGATATTTCAACCTACAATCCCGATGATGGATTATTGATTTTGTAGTCAAATCGATAGCTAATATCCTACTTGACTCGACTATAGAAAGGAACGGGCTAGATTAGTCTACCTCCTCTATCTCAGCATGCTCAACCACAGGACATTGCAAGCAGGGGTCGGCAGTCCACAATCAGCTTCAATCTGAAAGATCCAAAATCCTAACATGATATTGCATGGCGGCATTAGATGTTTATCAGCTACGAGTGCTCTCTCTCTCTCCATTTTAATGGTAGGTTGCCACGGGCTCCATCCACAGTAAAGTTATCAAGCCATCCCCTCCCAATGATAGTGTGCATCCTGATCTAACAAAGGGGAGGAAAAGCCTAATATGACCCTCTACTCTGAAGGACTTATTCTATTCCCAGCAGGGGTCCAGTGGTAAATTCGACCTAAATGTACCCGATAAATACCTCAATCTCATGTTTGCATTAGGTACGCACTCTATTTCCACCTTACTCCCGATTAGCTTACATTTACATTACCTTTTCCTTCCAACCTAATACTAACTTAAACATTGGAAGGTTTTGGCTGGGGGCTACCTCGCAAGCCTAACGTTCAACCCTTGTGCTTTCAGTTGAGTTTGACCCTAGTTGACTCTCCAAACAACTTTGGCACCCAACCTTCTCTTCCATATACCCAAAATCTATTTCAATCATGAGGAGAATCACGGCCATCTTTTCCTATGGTGTCTATTTGCGAAGACACTTTAGGCAAAACTTTTGAGTTATTAAAAGATACAGTTGATGTTTCATCTTCGATTAGTTTGATTTTCTTGATGCAATTTGTAAGGGCTTGAGAAGGCACAACAAACTAAGCTGTTTTGTAGGTCAACTATTTTTCCAATTACTTGGTATATCTAGGTAGGAAGGAATGGACGTTAGGACTATTACTCAGCTAATAGTTGCATTTGGCTGAAAGATACGACCTTGCCTCACTTTGGTGCATCACATTAGGTTTGTTTATAGTTATATTTTCTGAGGGACTTGCAATGAGATTGGCAAGCAATTTTATGTAACTTATTCATATGACTGTGGGGACTTTTTGTCTTCTTACGTGTAATCTCTTTCCTTCTCTCTGTGCTCTCTCAGTGGAATTTGATTTAATATAAAAAGATATCATCTATGAAAATGTGTTGACCTGATAGGAGGGAGATTCTTGAGATAGACATACTTTTTAGAGTTTATGGTGACAAAATCTAGGTAGTTCAACTATTTATGGAGACTTTTAATGTGCCCATGAAGGTATGTGGTTATTAATGCAAAAATATGAAATTTTTGGTTGGAATGTGGTTGTGGTTGTTTGGTTTTCTTCCTTGTATCCATAGAGGAGGGCTCGTAGGATAGATCCTGCGTAGGTTATTTTAAGTCTGATGATCACAATATAACGAGTTTGGCCCCATCTATTTGCAACAGTAAAGATGTGTTGTCTTTGCAAGCTCAATGGTGATATTGTTGGTATTGCGATTCATGTTGTTGTTATGCCTGTTTCAATGCTAAAGCTTTAGTGATTTGTTCTGTTTTTGGACTAGCATATTGTTGGTAGTGCACTGTGATGTTGGTGTTTGTGGATTATACAACTTTACTTTTCCTAGGAGAAGAAAGAAGCAGATTTTGCTATTAAATCTCATCCCAAAGAAAAGAGCAAAGGTGGCTTGGTTCTCTAGAACTGGAAGAATAAGTTAATGATTCATGGTTAGCTTTTCTAATTTGTGAGGAAATTTGTAGAATGCGTGGAGGGTAATTACATGGCTCAAACATGATTGTAGTTATGTATCAAAATGATGGGCAATGAAAAGCATGAGATGATTGTAGATAAAATGTGAGGTGAATACTAGATGATGAAAATGAGATTGTTTAGCCTGATTAGGAGCACATATGTGATCATTGTACCTTTGAGGACTTCTGATCCACTCTATTAGAATATGTGCTTTGCAATATGTAAATTTTTTATCGTATCTTATTATAAAAAAGAGTTTCAAAAGTCTACCTTGGGGTACTTGGAGAGGGGTTGGCAAGTAATTTTTATGTAACTTGTTCATGTGATTTTAAGGAAATTTTATCCTCTTCCATGTAATCTCTTTTTCTTTCTTAATGAAATTTAATTTTAATATATATATTAAAAAGGAGTTTCAAGAGTTTAAAAGAAATAAAAGGATTTCCGAATTTGAGAATGGGATGCTTGAATTCAACTTAAAGACCCATTTGGATTATTAACTGGTTTCTCTTGACCCTCCAAGAAAAGTGGAAATAAATAAATTGTGAAAACCTATGCATGCTATCTGCTTAAAGTAATTCAAGTTGCTAGGGATACCAAAGTACCATCACCTTTTATGCGGCACTGACACCATTGAGTTGCATCTTTGAGCTATCACCTTTGCATCCCATTACAAGATGGGTACATTGTATTTATGGTGTAATGCCTGTTCATGTTGTAGCTAAACTGAGCAAAATACCCTTGAGTTGTTTGGACTATTGGCATGTTGGTCCGAAAACATAATAATGGTATGCTCAGCTGTTTGGTTTTATTATTAATATTATTGTTGTTGTTGTTTTGGTCCAGTGCTGATGCTGAACATAACTTGCATCATGGAATTCACCAATAGTTGGAAATTTTCTTGGGCTTTTAGTATTATTTTAGATCTACAAGCCATGACCAGTCACTTAGAGGGTATTTGGCTAAGCTTTTTTAAAATATTTTATAAACTCCAACATCTTATAAGATGTTTTTGGAACTTATAAAATGTTAAATTTTATTTTTAAAATAAGTTGTTGAAGTGTTTGGATAAAACAAGATCTTGAAGCTTATAAAATATTAGTAATGGCAATTTTGTAATTAATATGATCAAAATTAAGCTACCTTGTTAAGATATTCAAAATAAGTTAAGAACTTCTTACTTTTTTAAAAAAAGTTTATAAGCACCTAACATTTTATTTTAGAAGCTTATAAGCTCTTTTTTTAAAAAATTTACTAAACACTTTTTGTCATTTTATAAACTCTCAAACATCTTATAAGATGTTTTTAAGAGCTTATAAGCTCACTCAAACACCCTCTTAATACTAATATATCATATTTAAAGTTCATTATGTGATGTTTATTCCTGATATTGTGTCTTGGTCCTTTTTAGGCCATTTCTGTTGCTGAAAGAGTTGCTGATGAGCATTGTGAATCATCTCCAGGATCAAATGATTCTTTGGTTGGTTATAAAGTCCGTCTAGATAGCGCAAGGTGATCGATTATTATCCTTTCTTGAAATATGGTTTTACAGAGAAAAAAGGGAGGAAATATCTTAAGTTGGATTGATCATCTTTCGCTGCAATTATATCATTGTACCATTCATATCCGTTATTTAGTATTTATATTCTGTTTATTTGTCTATTTCTTTCTACTTTTTTGATATGTAGCATGATTGTAATTGTTTTCACTCAGTTGTGCCTAACTGGCAAATCTGCTGTTGCCGTTATGCTTATACAGGACATACTTATGCTTAATTAATTTATTGCTTCTTTAATAAGTTATAAATTGTTAGCACTGCTGGAATCTCGATGTGGGATTCATGAATTTCATATTGGTATTGGCTGTTTGTCTGTAGAAATTTCTGAATTGAACTCAACTACTTATATATTACAAATGAGGGATAGCGACTCTATTGTGTTGAACAATTTTCTTTGCATATGCTTAATGTTGGTTAGATTTGCTCAGCTAACTCAACATTAAGCAAAAAAAGATTGTTTAAATTTATTTGAAATTGGAACATGTGCTAAGTTTCTTAAGATTGATTGTCCTTTAGAGTAGAACTTATTGTTATTTGCTAAATTGAGGTGGTCAATGGAGCTTGTTCTCTGCAGGTATTTGCTCAAATCTTTGTTGCATTTTCTATAAAGTTATACATCTTTTACATCTATACTAATGGTTCATTATGATGGAATTTCTCATGGAGAACTTTAAGACTTAAGCACTGCTTCAGTTCCCTTGAGGAATGTATAACTCTTACCTTTTCATGGTGTTGGTGGACCTAATAACTTGATATTGTGGCATGCGTGTCTGTATGATGATATATTAGTCTATCAGAAGCTACCATTTCTCACCAAAAAATATTAACTTGTGTTTTGGTAGAAGGTTTATATTTATTATCATCATCGTTGTGCTGTGAATGTTGGATTAGCTTTGCATTTTCTCAAATATTCCTTCTGATTTAGGAATGAAAGAACAAAGCTGCTTTTCTGTACGACTGGCATTCTTCTGAGGATGATGTCGGTAGGTTCACTGTTTTTATTAGATAGTACACCATTTTGATCCAGTTATAGATATTGCAGACGTTTTAAATACTCTAGTGAAAGTGTGATATTCATTTTGATCATAATGAAAATCAAATTGGCATGAAGGTATAAGATAATTCATTTCCTCTCTTCCTTATTCTGGTTTGTATTTGCAGGGAAATAAAGACTTGGCTGATGTTAGTCACGTCATAGTCGACGAAGTGCATGAGCGGTCTCTTCTGGTTAGTTCAATATGTTTGGATCTAGTGTATGCGGGGGATTCCATGCCTACTTATATGCACTGGAAAATGTTCACACACAGTAGTCACTTTCACTAGTCATTATTTATGGCAAAAATAATCCATTGCACCTGCAAAGAAGGCATGGTTTGTACCATACAGAGTCATTTGCAAATTTTATGAATTTCTCCCACTGACTAACTCAGAAATTCATCCCCATGATGCCTAGTTTTCAGAATTTATGTGCAAAAATTTTCAATGTTGTGCACATTTATACTATTAATAGAAAATTTATCTTGGGGGTGTTCATATGTTAAGAGTTATAATAATGCACCTAATTTATTTCTTTACTCTGTTATTTTGGAAATTTTCTTTCAAGTAGAGCACTGAGAATGTTATCTGCTTATTTGGGGGAAAAAAATGAAAAAAAGAATGTTTCATTGCTTTACTATATACAAGCTGAAATCAGTTCTGATTATGAAGATAGAGAATATAGATTGTAAATTTGAAATTGGAACTCTTTTATTCCTCTACTTAATCTCCTAAAATGTATATTATTCCTTTACTTAATCTCCTACAATGTATATTATCTACATTATTGAAGTGACCATCAGAGTAGCTACCTTGGTCTCTTTGTTATGATAATAGAGAACCTTTGACGAAGTTGACAAGGTTAGATGTTTATCTCCGCATCTTGCCTCTTTTTTTAATGGTTGCTTCTCTCTATCAATACTAGGTGCAAAGAATGAACCAGAGTGCCCTAGTGGATAAGTTAGGAATATAGAAACAAAACCAGCAATTAGACTAGACAATGAGATTGCATTATAGGATAGCAGTGAAACAAGTTGATGTAACATCAACCTATAAGTTTGAAAGCACCATGCTAAACAACAAAAGTCAACAGACTGCATAATTGACACCAATGAGTAAAATCTCCTTGTGCTTCTAGACTTCATAATAACAATAAAGAATGCACAAAACTATTAGCGGAGTAAAAACTGCAGCCATTAAGAAAGTACAGCCTTCCAAATACTAAGTACTTAATCATTTTTTCTCATTTTGAAATTAAAATGTACACATCCTTAAATAGCTCACATTTTTTCATAAGCATAAGCCTGACCTACATTTAAACAATAAATTCTGAGAGACTCGTGCAGGGATGCTTTGCAGGAATTGTTTCCTTTGTAATTATAATCCTTCTTGGAGACATGTAAGCGTGCTGAATGATATTTCACTGAAGTGGACTAAGTTTCACATATTCACTTCTAACAGGGGGATTTTCTGCTCATTGTTTTAAAGAATCTGATTGAGAGGCGAAGTACTCGTGGCAAATTGAAGTTGAAAGTTGTTCTTATGTGAGCTAATATTTTTTTCTGGTGAATCTATGTTTTCTTCTTGATAATTTCTATAATATACTTAATCCTACTGAATGGTTATTACCATTGTTATGTAGGTCTGCAACTGTTAATTCAGATATGTTTTCGCAGTACTTTGGTAATTGCCCTGTGATTACTGCTCAAGGGCGAACACATCCTGTGTCAACCCAGTTTCTTGAGGATATCCATGAAAAGTTGAACTATCGCCTTGCTTCGGATTCTCCTGCCTCTATAAACTATGGAATAGCTGGGATAGAGAAGGTACAAATTTAATTGGGATATGGAAAAGCAGCCAAACAGCAGAATGGACAAAAAGAAGAGTTTTTAATCTATACATATTTGTGAAACCACAGTGCTATGGTAAATGATAGACAACTTGTGATCACAAAATAAAGGCATGCTGCGATTTTATGCTTGTTCATATGAATTATAGGCATGTGATTTTGTTCCTGATCAAGACCCTTAAGAAATTTACTTGTCCTAAAAAATGGAAATGTTTACTTAGAGAAATTAGTTGGGGCCTGGATTTTTTTGTTGATAAGGTTAAGACCTAGAATTCGTTTAGTGAAATGCCAACTATTTCTTATGTTTATAGTCACATTCCAAACCTCGCGATTAAACCAATTTGTTCAGAGAGAATCCTTAACAAATAGATACTCACTTAAAAACACCATGTCTTTGCCTTTTCTCCTTCGCGATGCTATAATTGAAGTGCATAATTTATATACATATGAGACTCAAATGTGCTTTCTATATATCCCTTATCTTGAAGATGTACTCAACCTCATTAATTATGAAGTCCTTTCCTACACGTAAATTGGACCTGCTCTGTATTTTGTTATTGCTGAATTTTTGAGAATCTAGGCAAGATAATGTGTATTCTCAATCTATTAGATTCAAGCCATGTTGTTAGGTTAAATTTCTCATCTTTGTTCTTATCTTTTTTCCTTTTTATTTCCCCGTCTCTCTTTCTTTGCTGATTAAAATAGGTTCCATTAGAATTCTTGTCCATAGGAGAGGAAGTTGATGATAGAGTCACCAATAGGCCCCTGACATCGTTGGCCACAAGGACCCAACATGATGTCAGTGTCACAATGACGCACAAAATGATTTGGTTTCTAAACCTTTCATGATAGCTAACAAACACTCACAAACACATGATGTGTGCCATATTAGCAAAACGAAAGATAGTGCACACAAAGACCATTTCATCCAAATGCACTTTCAACACATGATGTGTGCTGTACTGATCTTGGAGCTTTCAAGTATTTAAGAACAAGATTTATCTGACTATTTCCACATTCTCAACAAATCCAGAGACATGAAAGGGCGTAGAGATTTTGAAAGAACGAATTAGTGAGTTTTGTTCTTTCTCCTAAAGACTAAGATATTGTGGAAATCAATTGTTTTTGCTTTTTGCTTGATAGATTTGGGCCAAAAGGAATAAATGTATCTTTATGGACCAACGTTTCGGTAATAGTTCCATTTAGCAGAAAGTCTCACTCATTGCCTCTCTTTGGTGCAAGGCCCTAGGTTTGTTATGTGTACTTAAAGGTACCTCCGGAGGTTGGCAAGGTTATGTAATTCCTTCTTGTGTTTATGAGGACTTATTGTTCTTCTTCGGGTAACTTAATTAGAGTTCATTCTTATTATACATAAAACATGACTTTTTCCAACTTCTAATTATACTTTCATTGCACATTTTCTTTGTTGTTTGGATTTTGCCACCTTTAGGTGTTTAACTACACATGCTTGTACATTTTATGTCTTGTTTCATATTAATTCTAGTTATCACCGTATTCTGGCAGAGTGCTTCTGTTGGCAACAAGAGAGGAAAGAAAAGTCTTGTAATATCTGGCTGGGGCGATGAGTCATTACTTTTTGAAGAAATTATTAATCCATATTATGCTAGAAGTGATTATCTAAATTATAGCGAGCAAACTCACCAAAATTTGGTATGTATCATTCAGTTCAAATGTATTACACTTTGTGAGCCATTGCTGCAATTACTTGTGAATGACCATATTACAGAGAAGATTGAATGAAGATATTATTGACTATGATCTTCTTGACGACCTGGTGTGCCATATTGATGAAATTTATGCTGAGGGGGCTATTCTAGTCTTTTTACCGGTAGGGCGTGATGCAGTTTGTTAGAGTTTATCATTTCCTCTTGCTTTTTGGCATGTTTGTTATTCGATTTTGACCATTGTGATATTACATTTACCATATGGCAGGGAGTTGCAGAAATAAATTTGCTAATAGATAAACTTGCTGCATCTCGCCGATTTGGAGGACATTCATCTGAATGGCTTCTTCCATTAAATTCATCTATTGCACCCGAGGACCAAAAGAAGGTGTTTCAGAGACCTCCTGATAACATTCGCAAGGTAAATCTTTCCACCATAGTTCGTAGTTAATTGAACTGGCATAGTTAGTTCTATTTCAATTATATAGAACATGCACCTCTTGTTTGAGGTTTGGTTCAATATTTTATCTGTTTTCTTTCATGTCATTCCATATTTCTTTAATCTGAGCTTATCAAGTTGTACATTTTTTGGACTCATTTTATATGATTTCATTTGGTAAGATGTTGCGTGATAAGATATCTGTATTAGACCAAAAAAAGATGCATAAAGTGTATCAAAAGTCCCAAACTTAAAATGGATTAATTTTCTCAGCAACCAAAACAGAATCAGTACATGATAGTTTTCATAGGAATTACGTATTGAACTTTCAACGATGATTTCAGTAATGTCATTGGCTGCCCTACTAAATTATGTATCTGAATAGGGTCTTTAACTCTGAAGTTCTCATGACTGTGGTGCCACCAAACTCCTTTAAGAAAATTATTAGATTGCTAGGTGGTGTTTTATCAGGCTATTTTTGAAAAATAATAGTGTTGTCCGTCCATAAAAAATAATAAGTTGGCTCATGCTTATTAGATCAATAGAATACCTGAATTAGATAAATGGAAACTATAGACATCTCAAATATGCAAACACCTTCCATGTGGTATGTCTAATTACATTTAGTTGAAGCAAAGATCCATAAAGAAAACCTAATGTTTGAAGGAAATGATATGTTTGGCCTAGTTAAGAAAATTTTACAACCTCTTTTGAGCCTCTCATAAGGTTTGTGGTGTCTGCGGTTTAGCTCCATTGTGGTATCTCCCATAGTTGTTAGGAGCACAAAGCGCAACGACATGCAAAGGTGTCCTGGAGCTATAATGCATAATGCACTTTATCGAAATAAAGCGCACCACGCATATATATGTATATATTTCTACTATGCAACTAATATCGATATATTTCATATATTGTAAAGAATGAACAACTAAATTATCACAAGAATAATGATATTTTCTAAATTTGTGCAACAAGGAAATATATATCAAACAAGTTCATACAAAAATATCATTCAAAATCAAACACAAATGTACAATAAGCAACCAAATTCAAAACTAAGCAACCAAAGTTTCTAATTCCAAATTCCAAATTCCAAAGTTTTAAACTCCAAATTTTCCCAACTCTATTCATCATCATCAAGATCAATATTATCATCCTCATCACCAACAGGAGATCTGTAGCATTCATTATCCCTTTCTTCTTCCTCCTCTGTGTCACTTAAATAGGTATCAAATGCCTTTTCATTTTGTGGAAACATTAACATAAATGAACTTAGTGTTTTCTTTTTTGTTACTGCTTTGGGAGTAGATTACCTGCCTCTATTTTCCCTCAATGAACCTGTAATCGTAGAGTGAGAATTTCGAGAACTAAAATCATATTCATCTTCATCAACTCCCATAGCGTCAACAATACCATGCTAAGTCAAATTTTCATTATCAAACACAAGTTCATCCTTATCTTCCTTTTGCATTCTCCCCACCAACCATTCATTGCTTTTATCCAACGTATGACTCTCCAAAATAATGGGATCAATGCGATCACGATTGTCATATCTCCGCAACAAAGCTTTATTGTACTTGATAAATACCATGTCATTTAATCGTTGTTGTTCCAACCGATTTCTTTTTTTTGAATGAATGTGTAGAATAATAAGTTAATATAATTAATAATTAGTAGCACAACATAAAAACTTTTAAATGCGTAACTTAATAATAAATTACTTACATGCTCAAAATTACTCCAATTTCTCTCACAAATCGGAAGAGCTACAAGTAAGGCTTAGAATTTTTATGGCCAACTTCTGCAAATTTGGCGTTGAGGCTCTAAAAGAAGATCACCATTCAGCTATTAAGTAACAATAAAAAAGAAATTATAAGAAAGTTAATATTTTTTGTTAATAATAAGTTATAGTATAAAGTTTAAGTCATTAATATAATAAAATAACTATGTAAAATAATTGTTTACCTAGTGCTAGTATTGTTCTTTGCCTTTTTGCTGTAGCACATCGAAAATTACCTTAAGCTCTCTTGCATATTCCTAGCTCTTTGCTAATTTAATCTTGCACTGAGATTTGTGGCACCAACCGTTCTATGCAATCGTACAAATTAGACATAACTTCTACATCTTTTTCTATGTTTAGATTGATGCATATAGGGGTTGATGGAGCTGACAATTTCACCTTTTATCAATAATATCAAAAACTTTTTTATATCATGTCTCATTCTTCTCAAAAACAATTTCAATTTTTTCCTTAAATTTATCCATTGCCTCGTAAATATAGCTCATGGGAGGCTTTTTCTTACCATCTACCAACTGAAGGACCTCAATCAAAGGCCCATCAAACTTCACGCATAAACAATGGTGTTTCAAAAAGAAGGCATTATTATAATTCTTTGCACTTGTTTACCTTCTTGCTCCTTTGTAGACATGCTTTTGTTTTACTCTTCAAAAGTGAACATCTTTTTCAAGCTCAACTTGTGCTTATAGAAGCTCCTCAATGTCAAAAAAACAGTAGCAAAGTGAGTTTTTGCCGGCCGAATCATGTCTTTTTTGACCGGTGAACTCTCTCATCATGTTTAAAACTTGAGTTCTATTATAAATGTAGCCATTGACACTTATTACCCATTCAAATGTCCTCTTCAATTCTGGCATTTTGAAAATATCTTCAAACTCTAAATTCAAACAATGTGCTTCACATGGGGACCAATACAAGTGTTACTATTTCTCCATCAACATCTTTCCGGCTGCAACATTTGAACTTGCACTATCGGTGACAATTTGTACTACGTTTGTCTCTCTAACATGTACAAATTTGTCAAATAGCTCAAACATTTTCTCAGTCGTATGAGAGTATCTTGATGCATCAATCGACTCTAATAACATGCTTCCTGTAGGAGTATTCACCAAAAAATTAATAAGTGATCTTCCCTATCTATCTCTTTACCCGTTTTCCATGAGACTATAACCAAATCTTTCCTTGTCTTCCTCATGCCCTTTCAAAAGCATTTTAGTGTGTTTCACCTCCTCCTTCAGACTTGTCACCCTCATCTCATGATATGTTAGAGGTTTCATGTCAACACCATATTACCCAATTGGTTGAATCATGGGCCCAAAACTATCGCATTGAATCGCATTATATGGTATTTCAGCATCACACATCCACTTGGCAAATTTTTGAACCGCATCATCCTGCAATCTCTTTTGAGTATTGACATACTGTGCTTTTACCTCATCTTGATGCTTCATTTTTGTTGCTTCAGCATCCTTCTTGAAGTGCCAGTTGATTGGCCCCATTTGTTTAGACTTTTTTGGTTGTTGGGCTATTGATTGAACTGAGGTAGGTATAGGTCTCTTCCCTCGTAATTGTTCATGCTCTTCTTCATGTTGTTTTACATCATCAATATCATCAAAGTGAGGAATTGAATCCATGGCTACTTTTGCTTATTTCTTTGCTTCCATAAACTCTTTCAATTCAATCTTCACAAAGTAGCGTTGACTGATCGTTGACTAGCCCTCTCGACTTTACGCCTCCCCTAGCCTAGCCCTAACAATGTGCACTGGTGAACCCCTAAGAGTAAGAGCAGCCTTTGGGCCTATTTATCTATTAGATAGATGATGAAAGGAAAGGTTGTTTTTTGTTCATAGTTTAGGGATCCCAACTTATCTTGGATATGAAATAGCTTAAACAAAAGCAAAAAAAGGCGCAACATATGATATGCCACTAATGAGTCGGTGGAACCAGAGCAAGAGAAGCGTTATTTACCAGAATCAGGGGTGCTCTAGGGTTTATGACTGGTGCTATTGCTATTGAATCATCTCTTTGAAGGCCAAATGCCACATCACTAATAGAAATGGGCAAAAAAGCAGCTTTTTCAAAAATAAGAGGAGTAAATTAGAAAGACAAAAACAAAACCCAAAGAAATGAAGATAAATAATAAAGTTGATTATCATACGTATCTTTCGTGTAGAAAGATGAATAAGTCCGTTTATTTAGTTCTACATTCCTCGCACTTATTCTACATACCCACTTAGACATATAGACACTTATATCTCTAAAAAGAATTTTCTATCAAAGAGAGGGAGGGATTGACTAGACGTCTGAATGGTAGGAAAGAAAGATAAATAGAACTCTATCCTAGCTGCCGAGGAAGGGAGAGGAGAATAGAGGTAAACATCAAACTATAGAATCTCACCTCAAACAAAGGCCAGTGAAAGAGCCTGAAGTGTAGAAAGCTAC
Source organism: Jacaranda copaia (assembly GCA_014898725.1). Lineage (NCBI taxonomy): Eukaryota > Viridiplantae > Streptophyta > Magnoliopsida > Lamiales > Bignoniaceae > Jacaranda > Jacaranda copaia. Next base: position 694,334 of record JACGDI010005314.1, on the reverse strand, counting down.
AATAAGAGAATACTTACCAAAAGCTTCACCTTGCTAAACCTTTGGAATACTATTGTTAAAATAGAACTGGGTAAGGCTACCTCTCAGAGCGAGTATAGCAGATTACTCGACGTTGAGAACAGGGACCTCCTGATTCGAGAGTAGAAAATGACTATTTATCTCTTTTTCAATAGGTGCTTTCTCAGCATCTTGATATGGCCAAACCATGATTTTCGTCATAAATTGGATTCCCCTCCAAGAGGGACCTCAATGGCACCCACTAGGCTTTTTTTTCTATGGTAGCTGCGCTGGGAGTATCAGCTGCCTTGGTAGTCTTCTTCCTAGCCCGAAAACACCAATTTCGTTGGACCAATCTTTGCAATTTATTTCCAAAATTGGACAATATAGGAAAGCTTATAGTAAATCAATCGTGTATTTTTCTACAATCAAAGAAGAAAAATCAGATAACAGAGATTATCAATTAATATTTAGCAAGAGAGGGTTCAATAAATCAGTTTATCTGCTCTGCCCCAGTTGACAGCCTCCAAATAATAATCTACCATTCCTACAAATCAATGCTCAAAATCTCAATACAATTATTCTACTAGGAGTGCTTATTCAACTTCATTGATTGCCTTTTTCGTGAGAATCTAAGGCCTTGTGTTTGGCCTTACTCATTTAGGGCTTGCCCTATTGTCTAAGGGTTTTTGTGAAAGGCTTTTTGAACCCTTTTTTGATGTATGCAACTTTCATTGATGTGGCCTCAAAGCATGCAATGGGAACATAACTTAGGAACTCTCTCGTAGATGATTTTCTTCCATTTTCCTCCTGCACCCATTCCTAACTAGATACGATTTGGCTTAGGCTTTAAGAGATCTATCTCTACTTTTAAGAGATCTAAGCGCGAGCCAACTATTTTCACAGTAGGTGCAGTCGACTCTTGTTTTTCATCCTAAGGGGAGAAAAACATAGGGAGGGCGATCGGAGAGCACCGAAAGACCTGGAACAGGCTTGAGGGGTTCGAAGGCGGCCCCCCAAGCTTGGGCAAGCTTCAGGAACTTGTTTACAAGCTGTTGCATTTTTAAATCCCCCAATAAGATGTTCTTTAAGCCTAGAAATTCCTCCTTTGGTGATTTTGGAACAATTATTGCATTTGTTTTATTTGGATTGACCAACTCACGATGATTTCACCCGGATTCTTCCTACTCCTATCTGAAGTCCCAGAACTCTTTATTTTTTTTAACTGTAAAACAAAAAATAAACTAAATTTAACATTGGAAAATAATAATTAAAATTTAACATTTAAACACAATAATTAACAAAAAAGATTATTAGCACTTAGCACTTGAACAATTAGTAAATTTAGGAAATCAAAATTTATTTTGAAGCCGCCCTAAAACATTTTTGCCCATAAGTTAACAATCACATTTTGAATAGTAAAATGAAATAATGAGAAGAATAATAACATTTTTTATCCACCTATAAGTTAACAAATAATAGTAAAATAAAATGATAGGGGAAAAAAAAATCATGTAAAGTCTAAGCCCTAACATTTCTGCTTAATAGCTAGGGCTCACGTTTTTTACCATTTTTAACATCAAAATTAGAGTGGGGCACAATAAATAAAAGGACATGAAAAAGAAAAAAAAATCAAGAAACATCGGAGAAGCCGAGAAGTGAAATGAAGGAAAAGGGAAAAAAAAGTGTGAAAAGAAGATGAAATTACTTGGTGAGACTGCAAAGACACCGGAGAAGAGCCCATCGCGTCAGAAGATGCTTCTGTTGCTGGCAGGAACTGAGAGAAGGCAAGAATGTCGCAGCTTTTTTCTCTATACTTTGGGCAGAACCCCCAGCTCATTTTTATCCCTTTTTTTCCTTCTAAAAACTAAACCCTACTTAATTGTGTTTTCATTCCTTTTTTTTTTTATGAAAAACTGCCTGTAGCGCAACAAAGCGCGCACTACATTGAAAAATGTTTGCAACACTTTTAACTTCAAATATAGCATACCATATACAATAAATTATGATGCATCAATATTCCTAACTGTATTCACTTGCAAACTTTTATACTTTGCAATTGGTGTGGCGCAGATATGGGGAGGACACATATTGGATGCATTGGATGATGGGGATAGGTAGAAAAGAGTAAGAGGGCCAACTGGGGCAACATAAGGAGGAACACATGCAAGCAAAAAATATGTAATAAGAAAATAATGTTATTCTAGTAATTTAATATTGCCACTGATATGTAATAGTATCAGGTAGTGCAAAATGCACAGCAAGATATACATTCATGAGGTGAATAAAGCAGTGAACCTGTGTTTGTGAAAAGTGAAAGATCATCCCAGTATCCACTAAACTCCGGACATGCATGGCATGGTTTTGTTCCCCCATCTGGGTTAATAATCCCTATTGAACAGATAACTTTTTCAACTCAGAGATCCTACACTGGTTCAATTTCCATCATGTAAATTATGCCTAAGAAGTTTTATAAATTCAGGTGGGCATATCAAGGAATTAAAACAAGAATTTTATTCTGCTATTCTTATATAAAAATTGGGCATCGCAGTCTTTCTCTTAAGTTTTGCTCATAAATTTCAGTTCTTACCCCTGTAGCATAGCTCCATTCTAAAGTGGTAAGGATATTTTATTTATCTACTGTGATTTTTTGAGCAACTCTTTTATATAGAGTTCAAAGGAGCATGAAAAGTGCCAGTTGGGAAACTGCATTTGAGGTGCCTATGCATTTTGTGTTTGTTTTCAATAGTTACCTGGTCACTTAAGAGAACTTTAATATTGCGGCAATTGGGTTGCACATGAACAAGAGCTACAAGTTGGTGTAGTTTGTAAGCACACATGTACAAGTAAACATTAAAAGGTTAAAGGTCACATGCATGGCTAATCAGATCCTCGCGTAACGAGGAATAAATAAAATCAAGCAACACTATAATCCAATCAATTGTAAATTATGGGCATGCAATGTGGAGACAGCCTATTTGTCACCCTCTTTCCTATTTTCTCCCATTTCCAATTATCTTTTTCTCTAGTTCTTTTCTCTCCCTGCCTTTTCTTTTTCCAGGAAAAACATAGATATTCTGGGGATTACAACACTGTGATGCCTTTTCGCAGACAAGGTGAAAAAGTTGAATATTAAATAATCAGATACTGGAAGTGTTCTGTTCTTCTTTTATGAACTTAAAGAGGAAGAATTTCTGCCAGATTCTCTCCCTGAATTTGTATGGTTAGATTAGTTGGCCCTATTAAAGATTGCGTGTCCACAGGTAGGTGAACTGATTATTAGCTTTTGTCATGGTTTATGCGATGTACTGAATACTACTGACGTTGGTGAAACATTTGTCATCCATGATATGAAGTGATGCCATACGCTAAATAATCTTTGAAGGCTGTGTATTGTTCATCATCTTCTACATGTTAGTGATAGGTATTTTCTTGGCCTGTATATTTTGACTTCTTTGGTTACATTATCAGTCCAATTTGACAAGATTATCTGCTCTTAGAAAACACTAATCAAGAAACAATTTCTTTGGTTCCTGTATCAGAGATATTGATTTATTGAAGACTGTGTTTAGAATTTTATTGTTTTCTTGTTAATAAAAGAACAGACTGTCTACAAGAGTAATGGGAAAAAGAGAGAATATGGACTATCTGTCCAGTTTGATGGTTGGATCTCTTTGTTTATAGTTCTGTTCTTTCTTATGTCTTCCAGGTTATAGTCGCCACAAATATTGCAGAAACAAGCATAACCATAGATGACATTGTATATGTGGTGGACTGTGGAAAGCATAAAGAGAATCGTTATAATCCACACAAGGTTTGTGTTCATTTTCTTGAACTTTAATGAGAAATAAAAGTAATATGATGGATGATGATTGCTTCTAGAAAGGCACGGTCATCAATGAAGTGTCAGAGCTTGCTCTAATCTGGCATGGCAAGTTCCAGTTTATTTAATTTTGTTGGACCATGCATCATTGATGTGCGGTACTCATGCACGTCATCAACTCTAGCATCATATGAATACTCTTAAATGTAAGTTTTGGGGAAAAAGAATATATGTAGATGCATGCTGAGTTATCTTGATAGATTGACAAAGTGAGGCGGCTGTCAACTCTGTTCTCTAATGAAATGTTTTTTCTACTACACTGATACAAATTTTGATTGAGGTTTTTATTCATTTCTGAAAGTTAATGAAGTTCAATGAGGTTTTAGTTATCAGCACTACTTAGACCTATACTGCCGCAAGAAACATGTCTAAATAGGTGTTTTTTCCTTGCTTCTTACTTTCTCCTCTCCTTTGCATTACAAACTGAGGTCCTTTGCTAGTCTGACTTTTACTTTCTGCATTGTTAGTGACTGTGTCTAATGAAGTAACACAGTCGGAAACATTTAGTGATTGTTGAATGCATATCTTAATCGCTTTGCCTTACTGCATTTTCTGGTATCTATTCTTGGTCTTTCTGGGCCAACCAGATGTATGAGCTACAGACAGTGTATCTTTGGACTAAGATCTATATGATATACATAAGAATACTCTTGGCATGCAAGTTTTAACACTGATAAACCTATGTACTTAATTGATGTGAACAGAAACTTTCAAGTATGGTTGAAGATTGGATATCTCAAGCAAATGCTAGGCAACGACGAGGAAGAGCTGGACGTGTGAAGCCAGGAATTTGCTTTTGTTTGTATACACGTCACAGATATGAAAAGCTAATGCGGCCGTACCAGGTACCAAGCGCCTCCTGAATCAGCAATGATAAATAGAAAAAAGATGAGGTTCATAGTATTATTGGACTGCACTAGCCTCATTGTGGCCTAACTATACTTTATCTCTGACACTGTATCAACATGCTTGAGCTATCTAGGTCCCTGAGATGTTGCGAATGCCACTGGTAGAGTTATGTCTGCAAGTAAAATTGCTCTCTCTTGGTGGCATAAAGCAATTTTTGTCCAAGGCAAGTTCTTTAATGTGTCGTTGGCTGTTTGTTTGATTTAAATTTCTTTTAGACTTCTTTCAAATTCAAATTTTCTAATCCTAGGGGCTGCCTGTATCTTTTCTTCACACAATTTCTTTTTGATTTTTTCAGGCCCTGGAACATCCAAGGGAAGAGGCTATTGCATCAGCAATTTCTTCGCTATATGAGGTATGATCTTTTCTTTTTTGCTGAACTAAGCCAGCATCTATATCTCCCTTGTTTTACTTCCATACGCATGAGGCAAAAAGCTCTATGCATTATTTTCAATGTCTTACAGAAATGTGGACAGAATGTAAAGAAAATAGATATGGCTAAAGATTACAAAGAAAAAACTTCAACCATTATAATTGAAATAAATAAATATGATTAATGTGATTTTGTTCATAATGTAATTAAAATAACAAAAACAACTTGTACTTGACAAAGATAAATATGTGCAACCAAACCTCACTCAGAGTTTGAGGAGAAGAATCAGGAGATTTGTGTTGAATTTCAAGAGACCTGTGATGAAACTTGAACCATGGTTTCAGGACGTGTTCAGACTAGGAAAAGCTCAAGTATGAAAACCCATTTCTGCAATATGTTCTGCACAAGAAAGACAAATATTTATGCTGTTCCAGTAAATACTGTTTATGGATCTGTTGGTGTTTATGGAACATTGTGTTCAACCACCAAAAGATCTGTAAATTGTACCAAGCCTATGGGTTAAGTGCTTGTATTATACTGTTTTGGGTTAAATAATCTAGCAGATAGCGAGGCATGCCGTTTTCTGGTGTATTTGGATATGGATACATGCTTGAATTTTCTCAAACAAACATCCTTGTTTTAGTTACTTTGCTTCTTTACGGTGCAATACATATGAATAAATAAATATGTATTAGCCTGTTCCAGCACTTGTCTGTGGAAGTGGAAGTAGGCCTGGTAGCCAAGCTACATATCTCTTTCTGTGTTTATGTCTTCTTTGCTCATTTTCCTTATTATATTACTATTTTAACAGTTTGGCAGCTTAATATTTTGCCAGTGGTGATTTTTATATTCCAGCATATGTGATTTGACAGTAGTTGAAGAAGAATTTTGTGTACCCCTAAAGAATCTTTTTCATGCTTCAAAATATGGTTTCAAGTTAAAATATTTATTATGATCTCTTACAGCTTCAAAAATAAAAATATTTGCTAGTGTTAATTTCTGATTTGTTAATTAGTCCATATAAACAATGTGTAATTTGTAGTAAAGTCATTGGTCTGTATGGTTCAAATGACCATGTTTTGATTGAACCGCATCATAGGTTGGTGCCATTGAAGGAAATGAAGAGTTAACACCTCTTGGTTATCATCTGGCTAGACTCCCAGTTGATGTACTGATTGGAAAGGTATGCTTCATGTAATCACCTTTTTTAGTGCTATCAATAATTTTTAAGATTTCAATATCAAGGCTAGTCTCGCCATCTAGAAACATGTTCTTATTAACATCTCCTGGATATATTACAATATTCATGTAGAGCAGATAAAGTTGGATTTGTTGTATAATTTAATCAAATGTGGTCATTGAAAGCTTAAGAAAAAGATTCTTTGTTTTTTTTATTTACAGTCTATGGGTCAATTTGAGATGAATATGTGACAAAATGTACATCTATTCACATAGCCTCGTCATTGATCGCTTGGAAAAATAGGAAATAAGAAATTATATCCAAGTCTGTCCAGCATACAAGCTGAGTATCTTATGTTTGAATAATTTCTTTTTGTTTGCTTATTTGGAAGAGGAATCATAAAGTTTACTCAAGCCTTAGCAAGGCTCTTTCAATATAAAGAGAGGGACAAGGTTGGCTTTCTAGATAAATTGACTAAGCAGAGTTCTTGCAGAACCTTGCTTGACCTGCTTAGATGGCTGTGGACAGAAAACCATGAATGGTGCATTTATGGTAGTATGCAGAAGGCCATCTACTTAACTGGCTGATTGATTGGGCTTCCTAAAGTCATTTATTTGTGTAAAGAAAAATATGTCGAGGAATTGGCATGTGTTGTCTTGAATAACAATTGCACAGAAGAAGAAAAGTTCATGATGGCTGAGGTAAATCTGCAAAAGCATAATTTCAATTCTCAATAATAATCCACCCTCTTGAAATAAAGAAGACTACATAACTAATTATAGACTTGAAAAGATTCTCTTACAAGGAAAAGGAATAGAATTGTGAGTTGGTGGTACATGTCAGTTAATCCCTATGTGTAATCCTAGATGACTTAGAAATCTAAAGTAAAACCTTGAAGAATTTCCTGTTTTTGTTTGCTTCTTCTTAAGGCTTTCATTGTCGGTATCAGTAACTTAAACACACAACATGCCCGTTGGAATAAAAGCTTGCAAGTACTAAACTTCTTGTCTTATTACGGTGTGAAACGAGCGAACATTGACTAGGAACTTTAATCCTCTATCCAAGATTTTCTAACTAAAAGATGCAAGATAAATACTATGGAGGCTTATGCATGATCATGAATTTCTGTGGTACATTACTTTCATGTAACATTCACAGTGGAAGTCAGTCATTTGCTCAATGTTGGGGATCCAAGTGTAACCCAAGAATTTTTCTTTCTTGTGTAGCAACTAAATGTGAAGTCATCTTCGGTGTTCTCTTGAGAAAAATGTTTTGGGCTTCAGTTGGACTACAAAGAGCTATTGTGTGCCATTTTTGTCAATGTTAATATAATCTTTTTGTTAACTTGCAGATGATGTTATATGGTGGGATATTTGGTTGTTTGTCACCCATTCTTAGTATTTCAGCATTTTTGAGCTACAAGTCACCATTCGTGTATCCAAAAGATGAGGTCCTTACTACTACCCTCTAGTGTTTTTCTCTTAGATTCATTCAAAGAAGTGATAATATTATATATATACTATACACTTTGCAGAGGGAAAATGTTGAAAGAGCAAAGTTAGCTTTGTTGGTTGATCAGACTGGTGATGCAACTGTCGCACCTGATGGTAGCCGGCAATCTGATCATCTAGTAATGATGATTGCATATCAAAAGTGGGATAAAATTTTAACTGTGGTTAGTCTGTCTAATATTCAATTCATGTGTTGCTTGATAAACCCCAAATTTCTTTCCTGGTTTATTTTCTAATATCACATTTATGATAAATTAATTGAGATATTATGTGCTGCATCCTTGTTACTGGGCTGTTGTAGCTATATGGGATGGGAGTTGTATATTTAATAATTACCTCTTCTGTTAAAGTTTTCATGGTTTCCTCTCTCTGGATTGGGCTCCTCTGTAGATTTAATTGTATGGCATACTCTTCAAGAAACTCCACTGAACTGCGTTGATTGATCTTTCATGGTTATAATATGTGTTTTTATTCAAGCTCTCAGACAGCTACTTAGTAAATCCAGCAACGCTTTCTTAAGGTAACAAGTTATTCTGTTATTGCAGCATGGAGTTAAAGCAGCCCAAAAATTTTGCAGTTCCCATTTCTTAAGTAGCTCTGTTATGTACATGATAAGGTATGATATCCGTCTCTTCTGTGGGTGTTGATTGGATTTGATAGGGTATGATTCTTTCAAGTTTCTCAGAGACATATAAACTGCAGTTTCTGTATCGTGATTGTTAAAGTCAATCTGCTTGCTAATTTATATGTGCAGCTCAACTTAATTGCTTTAGGAAATGGTGAATCATACGAGTAACAATAGAAAAGTAGATCATCCATTTATACAAATTTTGAATGATCTTATGTGCTATTATGCTAGGGACATGAGAATACAATTTGGTATGCTGCTTGCTGACATTGGGCTAATAAATATTCCAAAGGTATATCTATTTTCACTATCCAATCTTTGATGAGTCACAGCTATCAATTTTGGAATTAATGGACATGTTTCCTTTCTGAACTATAGATAGTCTTTCCTCTGATAATTGTATTTAGATGCTCTTATGTGTTTTGAGTCTTTCTAGGTACTGAATGGTAATGGTTTGTACAACCATGCAGAAAACTTGTTTGAAGTAACAGAAGATGTTGACCCCTTGTTTCTTTAAATGCATGATTTTCCTTTTGGTATCACTTTCTTGCTATATGCTACTATACTATAAACTTTATGCAATTAAGAACGCAAAAGGAGGCAGAGATTGCTGATAACAAGTGCTAGCAAAGATACTCCAAGAAGGCGAAACAAGAGGTTATCTTGTTTCCTTTGTGCCCTAGACACATCACACATTGGCAAATGAGAATAATATCAGAGACTACAGGCCAGACTGTTCTGGTAGGGGTTTTGGAAAAATCTTTCCTAAAGGCAGACCCTGTTTTTTGGTTTGTGCTCTTATTTTCAATGATAATATACCAAAGATCTCATTAGGAACTGAACTTCATTCTGCCAAAGGGTGAACTCATTTGTTTGTTACTGCACTTATTTTTCTAAAACAGAGCTCTAAAGATCTTGTTAAGGACTGGGCTTGATACTTTTTGGAAGTGGGCCAATGATGAAAATAGGAACATAACTAATAAGCAGCAGATACTAGTCAAGTTACATAGTTTGATCTCCCAATGTATGTGCTTAGTTTGCACACTGAGAACTCTTTGGTGAGAATAGTCACTATATACTTTGAGATGTGATACCTAATGACTGTAATGAATGGAATATTTATAAATTACTGATGTCATTTTTCATTTATTGTTGTACAAGCTAAATTGTTTACTTTGTGACAAATTCTCCCCTTACCCCATCCTTGCTTTTTTCCTGATTTGAAATTTCTCTTTTATGCTTTGCCTATTAAACTTGCATGTTAACTTACAAATTTTGAAGCAGTTTGGCTGGAAAAAGAAAGAAAAGCTTGATAATTGGCTTTCAGATTTATCACAGCCATTCAATCGGTACTCATGTCATTCAGTAGTGGTGAAGGTAAAACCATAAGCAGTTTTAGCGTCTCATGTACTTTTTCGTTGAAAAGATGCAGTTAGCTCTCATAAGTTGCCTAAGACGTTATGTTGATGTTTGTGATGCTTGTCTTATCTTGGTTAGTTTGGTAATACTTTCTTTTGAAGTTCTCAAACAATTGAGCCTTGTGTGGATGTGAAAACCATTTATGATTTATGCTTTTACTTGCCAACCAGAGCACATTATCCTGAATTTGGGACTTAATATTGATCTGGTAATACACAGAGTAAAAGCATCAGGTTTGAAGTTGGATGAATCTTGAAGGCAATTTGCTAATACATAGAGGAAAAGCATCTTTTGTACAAATTATATGCTGTTTGGTTTACCATAGCAGGAAGAGAGAGCTCAAAGATGGAGTGGTTAATAGTTTGTTGATGAATCGATGTATGGTTTATCCACCAGAAAATTTTGGCCAGTTTTCTGGTAGATTTGGCATTAATGGGTAGATGTAATGAATTCAACTGATAACTAGAACTACAAGAATGGTCCATCATCATTTATGAGCAGTTGGAGAAGCAGATAGTAACATCAGTGGGTTTGAATCCTTATGTTCACTTCATTGACTGTCTGGGAAGGTGTTTTCTCTTCTTATTTATTCTCAAGGTACAAATGCAGGCAATACTATGTGCCGGTCTGTATCCTAATGTTGCCACTATTGAAGGAGGCAATACTGGAGGTCGTCCTGTGTGGAATGATGGTAAAAGAGAAGTTCACATACACCCTTCTTCCATTAACAGTAGCCAGAAAAATTTTCAGTATCCATTTCTGGTCTTTCTTGAAAAGGTATGAGCCCTTTTTGTGAATATCAGTTGTCTTGCATGCCTGAGCCTGCAGTAACGCAAGTTTTCTGATGACTGCTGACTCCTCAGTCACAACAAACCAATGACAAAGGAGAAAATATTGAAAATTCCATTTGAGTTCGGCATGATGAGGGTATTTTATATGCACTACTTGGTCCAATGATTTGATGTCGAAGTTGAATCTTTATACTGTAGTTATTAGTTTTTATTTTTTTATTTTTTTATTTTCCTTATGCTCAATAAGGGTTGGCATTTGTTTTCCATAGTAAAGCTACAAAGTTCTCTGAAAGTGATGTTTCACAGTATCACTATTTACAAGAATTCCATTGCCACCTTGCCTATTTTTGGATGAGAGGGTCTTCATGGTCTTTGAAATGACTTTGACTGTATGATAAAGATAGGTGCATAAATTTTTCTATTTTTGACATACAAAATGGACATAGTAATTCAAGAATATGCACTGTTGATTTGATTAGGTTGCATGATTATGTATTTGGAAAAAAACATAAAATGAGGCAAAGAAGTGTTCTAAGAGGGGCGATTTTGGCAGAAAATATGCCAGATTTGTTTTGCTGGTTCTTGTTTTGTAATTCTTATTGGTGGTACCTGTGAGGGAGTTATCACACAGCACCTTTTTGCGCTTATCTGATTAATTATTTATGATGCCCAAAATTGAAGTTGAAATAAACGAGAAACAGCTGAAGTGATTTGGAGGAGAATGTTCCACTTATGTGTATGTAGGGTGTCTTATTCCTTCCTGTTGAACCAATTTTGTCATTTTAGGTCTTGAAGTTGTTGGTTAAGATTCTAGGGTGACATCCTGAAAAAGCATAATACTTTTGCTGGCATGCATAGTTGTCATATAATCTTACATGGTCTATTCTTTTTTTTTCTTAATACTTACCCCGCAATTTTTTCATTCATTAAGTTTGGTGTTCATATTCGCTATACTTACAGGTTGAGACAAATAAAGTGTTCCTGCAAGACACAACTATTGTTTCCCCCTACTCTATTTTGTTGTTTGGTGGATCAATAAATGTTCAGCATCAGGTATCTCTCTCTTCAACCTAAATGAAATTATAATTTTTAGCATCAAATATTTTTCCATCTTGTTCTGTACTTAGTCAAAAAGCATAATAATTGGTATTTATAATAATTTCTGCTCTTGGTTTTGCAGACCGGATTAATCATTGTGGATAATTGGTTGAAAATGGCTGCACCAGCACAAACTGCTGTGCTCTTTAAGGAACTGCGGTTTACTCTTCATCCCATTCTAAAGGAGCTCATTAGCCAGCCACAGGTACCTTATTTTGATTTCGTGGATATAAGGTTGTTATAAATTTATTATGGATGTGTCTCCTTGAATTTAGAACCATCACCATTAGATCATCCACTTAGATTGCTTAGCTTTTCTTTAATCGAATCATTTTTAGATTCAACTTACATTCGAGTCCCTGGTGATGTGACTTGACCTCAACTTGAGCTTGAACGTGCTTCCATGGACATCATAATTTGATCTTGGCAATGCACGTGTTTCATTGAAAATTTAGTAAACATTATGTGGTCATATGTTTGATATGCCAATTACTGGCATAAATTGCAGCCAGTGGGCAATGCTATTTGGCTTGAATTTTAAAGAGCTTTTGCTCATTTATGTTGTAATAGTAAGGAATTTCAAGTTTTTGGCTCTAAATATGTGTAGCTCCTCTCTCAAAACCAATTGGCAAAAAATTAGAAGTGGGTAAAAACTTGTAGGATTAATTACAAAATCCCCATTGAGTTTGGGCCATAACAAAGGCTATATATGGATTTGTTTTGTGGGTAATGTTTGGGTGGTGGGTAGGGAGGATGTGATACATGGTAGTGGTCGGAGATTGTTTTAGAATGAAGTTGTATGTTTCTTTTTGTTTTGCATGGGGCATTTTATGCTGTAAACGCGAAATCAATTGGTTTTTTGTAGAATTAGTGGAGTTGTGATGAGATTTGGAATTATTATTTATTTATCTTTTTGTTATGTATAGGTAGGAGATTGGAAGATGTATTTGTATTTTATAATGATTTAAATGATAATTTTTAGAGAATAAAAGATCATCAGGAGAGGACCTTTGGGGTTTTAGACTTTGTTTTGGGGGGGCACTGTGAAGGCTCAAAATGGCCAAAAAACGTCTAGATTTGTTTTGGCTGGCTGGAGAATAGTCGGCAGAACAAATCTAAACATTGCCAAAAAAAATGCCAATTAAGTTTTGAAATTACAGAAGTACATTTTTTTGCTACCATCAAGTTGGAAAATTTAGAAAAGAAAAGGACATACAATTGAAAATTGTGAATAGACCATTTTACCCCTCTGTCCTCATTCTTCCAACCACATGAAATGTTAATCCCATCATCTAATTGAATGATCCATAATTTTCATGTTAATGTAACAGTAATAGAAAAACAATTTCACCATAGCACTCTCTTCCACCTTGATTGCCGCCTGCTTGCATCTGCCAATACACCAGAACCATCAACCTTTCATTCTGTGCATGTGATTTTCATAAAATTCAAAAACAAGGGATGGATTTGACGAAGGATAAGATGGAGTTTGGAGTGATTTGGGGAGAGGCGCCATGATTTTAGGGTGGATCTGAGGGTTGGACTTTTTTTATTTGAGGAAAGGATGGAGGGCAACCACTGTGGCTGGGCTGTTCGGGGCTTTCTGGGTTGAGGCAGTGGGAAACAGGGTTAGGGTTGGGAGGTGGCTAGGTGTAGAGAGGCGGTTGCTACATGAGGGCACAAGGCTAATTGGGGTTGGGGGGGCTATGCTAGAAGTGCTTGGATTAGGGGGAGGGTGGGGTAGCGGGTTTTTTTGTTTTTCACTTTTAATTTCATAGCTTACATGAATGTTTGGTATTAAGAAATGATTATATTTTATATTTACTTTTTGTTATATATATATAAATTAAAATATTCTTCAATATTCACTCTAATAAATTTTAAATATTTATTTCTATATATAATAAGTAATCACTTATAATTAGTTTAATATGTATTAAATTTATTCTATTACATATTAGATTATTTAACATATTTAAGCAGTTATGTAACATTTTTCTCCTTTCATTTCCTGATTTCCCCCTTCTCAATCTTACTTATGTTTTTCCAAAATTTAAATGTATTTTCTAATTCTTTTTGGTTTTGTTTATTTAAAATTGAATATAGATGTGTTTTTAGTTTTTAATTATGAAATTCTTTTAACTATGAAATATTTTATTTTGAATATATTTGATTTATCTAAGTTTAGAATACAACAATAAGTTTATATACATAGTGATTTGTAATTTAAAATTATTAACTTTTTTTTTAAATATAATAAATTTGTACTTTTTGGTGCAATGATTTTAAAATATATTTTCTTTTTTCATTATATTAAACTTTTTGTCTGAAATTTACATATGGAATAAGACTAAATGTAAAAGGACTTGATATGTAAATTTCTTTTTTTTTCTTTTAATGTAAGAAAAGTAAAAATGTTATTGTAGAAAACAATAAACTTATTTTTATAGTTAAATAATATAGCCTTTTTATATAGAATGAATATATAAAATTGTATCATTACATTCCAATTAGTTATAAAGTATTACCATTAGCTCAAAGGGATTTTTGTCTCAAATCAACAGTACCTGGTGGGAAAAATAGAAAACCAACGTCTTCTTTTGGCTTACATCAACATTTTTCATTGCGAAGATAGATGGCAAGTTCAATCTGTAAAATGGAGACAAAAGTGAAAAAGAATATTAACTTTCATAACTTCATTGGGTTTTTTGGTTATTGGGCCAAAATTTAGAGGTTTTGTAATTAACCCAAGCTCCATATGCATGTATCACTTTTATTATTTGCTAACGCAGATCAACTCCAAAATTCTCACACATATGGAACTTCTCTCTAAAATTTTACCACCTTCGCCAAACTTTCCTTACTTTTGGGATTTTGGACAGAAATTCATAGTGTTAGTAAAGAAAATTTTTGAACTTCCTATTTGTCCCTATCCCAACTATCACCAAATTGTTTTCTAATTAAAATACACTTGGTAAAATTTTAAACTCAGAGGGAGTGTGTAATATAATAAATAGATACATAAAAAAGGATATATGTTACAAAACATTGTTCTAAAAATATAAGAATTTATCAAAAAAAATAGTTATTTTAGACCACAAAGTTAGTGACTGGTGGCTATAGTCCAACCCTTTTAAATGTATAGTGGACAAATTAGTAGCCTACCTTCTAAAGTTAAATTAAAGAAATTGCTACTACTATCCTTTACTTGATCAGTCTTGATTTGAACCAAACTCGACAAGTCCTCTTTGTCGAAGAGCACCTAATTGAACCATTGACAAATTTATTCAACATGCCAATGGAATAGATATCTTTTTTCTATGTTATTCTCATGATATTGTCCTTGTTTATCCGGAGTTGCTTGGAAATGATACTAGAATTCTTGATTGCTCCATGTTAGTTTGGGCATTTGTAAAGAAAAATGAATTGCCCTAGTACTTTATTAATTTTATATGATTAAAATATTAAAAAGGCGATTCTTTTCTTTTCTGGAAATAACTAGGTTTAGTTTTACATATTTTTTTTATTTTTTATTTTCTTTCAATTCTGTTTTTTTTAATCATGATTTTAAATTTCTTTTTTAGAGTTTCAATAGGGAAATTTCACGAGCAAGAGAGTGTCTCTAGGGAGAGAGATGATGGAATGGATAGTCGAGAGGGGAGAAAGCAATGGAAGTGAGACAAAGAAAAGGTCCATAGGAGGTAAGGTTGTGCGGTAGAGGAAAAAGAAGAGTGGAACAAAGAGGAGAGAGGCGATCAAGCAAAGAGAAAGAGAGGAGAGGGTTGGCAAAGAGAGATGAAGGAGAATATGATGGGAAAGACAGGTTGGAATGTGGCGATGTAGAGAGAATGAAAATGGTAGAGCTGAGGGGATAGACAATGTTATGAAGGGAAATAGAACTAAAGAGGTGGTGGTGGTGGTGGTGGTGATGAAGAGGCCCACAAGAGAGGAGGTAGGTAGGATGAAGAGATGGAGAGATATACAAAGAAAGATGGGGATGGGTGGTGTTCAAGAGAGGATAAATAGGGTCGATTTAGAGTTTCATAGGATTGAGAGATTGTTTGGCTAAGTTTATTTAAAAAATCTTATAAACTTTTACATTTTCTAAGATGCTTTGGAACTTCTAAGATGTTACATCTTATTTTAAATATAAATTTTTCAAGTGTTTGGATAAAATTAGATTTTGGAGCATACAAGATATTAGCGATGACAATCATGTAATAAATATAGTTAAAATTAATATGTTTGTTAAGAATTTAAAAACAAGTTAAAAACTCCCCACTTTTTTTTTTTTTAAAAAAAAGCTTATGAGATCTAACATTTTAGAAGGTGTTTGGGTTACTTATAAGATCCTCAGATCATTTTGTACGATATTTGAGAGTTTAAGATGTTATAAAGAGTGGTAAAATTTTCTTCTATTTAGCCAAAAAAGTAAAAAATCTAGATTCAAATTCCAAGATCTCTGGCTGGGCGTTTTGCTTGGAGTTGGGGACCGCCTGTGAACATCTGCTGCCAGAGTGAAGTTCCATGTTGACCTGGCCATCTTCAGTGTGAGAGAGATCATCCGAGCAACCCTCTCCCTCTTCAGCTTGTCATCATTCTATTCTAGTGTTCAGTGTTATTTTAGTGTGGCTGCATCAGCCTTGTATCATGGCCAATCTGATGTTCCTTTGCCAAATCACATCTAACCACATTATATCGTGACAACTTTGGAAATTGGCTGCTGTTCCTGGTCAGATGAAATAACTGTTCTTGTAAACCATGGTAAAATGCAGTTGAGCTGCTAAGTGTATGTCTTTTTTCAACTTTGCTAAACCTAAGATGTCTTACTTTGGGCATGGTCAGGTGTTAAGAGCATTTCAATTGGGGCTTTAGCCAATTCAAGTTGAAGTCTGCTATATTAAAACTTCTGAATTGCGAACCATGCATTTCTACCATAACGTTAGCTTCTTATGTGTATCTTGTTGTGTCTAATTTATGCAATCAACTGTCTTATACCTACCTTTCGGCTTCAAATTTTTTAGAATTTAACATGTTTCATCGCACATTAAATGAAGTTACCAATGGTTTAATATGCTCTTTTTTCACTAAATTCTCATCTCTTCCCTTTCTGGCTTTGCAGAACTCTGCTGTAGTCAACAATGAAGTTATCAGATCAATAATTCACTTGTTTCTGGAAGAAGATAAACCTACCAAGTGACTTGTTCAATTTTCAGCTGGTGCAAAATCAAGGTTTGAGTTGAACTACATCTAACATGGCAATGGGTACACATTTTTCATTTTCATTATGGCTTGTTTGGCTGCAGCCCCTTGTACATTGGCCTTGTATATTTGTTAACTTAAAAGGCTGCAATATTTTGATGCAGGCCAATACTCCCAATTTCAAGAATTCTATGCATATTCTGGGCCTGAAAAGAGTTTAATACGAGGGACATTTAGTCGAAGTAAAGGGAATCGGTTGTGGCAAATTCCTGAACAGTGTTGATGAGACCTAGAGCTACAAATTTCTTAATCTAAACTTACCCAATACAATTATGTTGGAAACCATCGCCTTAATGGTTATAGCTTATTGTTGATTCTGGCTTGTGGACATTTAACCCCATTGCTCAACTGGGAGAAAATGAAAAAAGAAACATCAATATGTATTTCATCTAGATCTGGTGGAAAAGGAATAAATAATTAAGTTACATGAATAAATTAGTAGCATCTGTTGAAAAAAACAGATATCAATATGTATTTCACCTAAGCTCTGACATTTAAGTGCATATTATTCGTGTTTGTCATTTGTACATCACATGGAAGTATAAAACACCATGGCTGGTTAAATCCTTATGATCCATTTTCTTGCTTTCACCATGCACAATAGAGTGAAAGTTAACATAGGCAATACTATAAATTATACCAAAAAAAAATGATAGATTTGTGTTATGCATACAAATAAGAATGATCAATGAATGGATGGCGGAGAATATGGTGCGTTTTTGGTTTTCTTTTTATTGATTTCAAATTAAAGCTAATTTGTCGGAGAAAACTCAAATTGCTGATACAATGGAAGTTGTCGTCCATTTGTTTCAGACAGTTTATACATGTGCTCTAAATGCAAGTAAATAAATCAAATTATTATATATATTATATATTTTATTTATAATAGTAATTGTGGCATGTTTGATACGTGTGCTAAAATTTGTATAGCTTATAGTAAATAAAATGAATATTTATTTTTAGTATAATATTAGTTTTTTAAGTCACATTCGATATTATTTAGTTTTTTAGTATAACGATAAAAAAATTATGATACATATAAGCACAGAATGCATGGATTGTAAAAATGGTAATTATTACCATTTTAGTTATGAGAATTAAACACAAAAGTGGACATTTTTTGTACATCACATGAAAACATACCAAAAAAAAAAGGTAGGCGTGTTATTAATAGTATAGATATATGCATGCATGTGAATAGTTGGTTAAAATTCAAATCTTCAACCTCTCATGCGTGACGGCGATGCCATTAGGTCGGCAAATTATTATATACTAGCAATTTGGCACATTTGAGACGCATTAAAACTTCTATAATACTTTTTATATGACAATAATATTTATTCATTTTGATATAATATAATTTTGTTTTAATAATTTTAATTTATTTATTTATTTTTTATAAATAAAAATTAAAAAGTAATGACAAAATAGTAATTGTGGCATAAAATAGTGAATTATAAATGATAATTATTGCATAATTTTTAGTTATTAAAAAATAAAAAAGAAGTAAAGATATTTTAAATAAATCATTTAAAAACGCATCAAATAAGAATAGGTGCATTATTAATATATATATTACATGAAATTAAAGAACTTGATCCTTATCTGCAAACCATCCTTATTATATGAGTGATATTTTTGGGCAAAGCACATTTTATTTAATTTTACTTACATACTTAATATAGAAAATTTATATAAACATGGCAGTGCAGTTCTCTACATTCCAAACTAATACCAATGTCAACTTGCATGGTGCCATTTTCATTTCAATTTTTGCTATTTACATAATAAATGGACAATAACAATTTGAATGGGCGTGGCGTGGGCGACTGAACTTTTTTAAAAATTTGTAATTAATGATATCTAATTTATGTGATCAGTGATATATAGTTTATTCCATTCCAAAGTAATTGTAAGTTTTGAAATAATTTATAAATTTAATTTTTTTCTTACCTTTCAAATTATCTTTTCATAATAACAAAATTTATTATTAGATGCCATCAACAAAACAAAATCTCGATGAAGTTGGGTTTCTATGTCTTCTGATAGATTTTGTTTCATCATTAGCACCATCTATAAAAATTATAATCACCTATTTGTTAATTGAATCTGACCATTGATATAGTTATTATCAATCAACTCTCTTAATGGATATCATTTATAAAATTATCATTTTTGAAAAACCTCATATATATATATATATATATATATATATGGCGTTGTCTATGGAAATGATAATCATGCGTTTACATGCCACTGTATCATGGAAGGACTTTGTGTTTGCAGTGAAATATTCTTTTGTACGTGATGATATTTTAAGTTTCACTCAAATTTCAATCCACCAACATCCATCTGGAGTCTTTTACAATTACTTGTGACTCGTTTTAATCTCATAGCTTCCTAGCATAAACATTTGAATCCCTCCGAGTGTTGCGCACACTCGCCTATTCGCAATCTCCACATTTGTTAGATGCTTGCATTTTTCATGCCAAGTGTGATTCCTTAAGGGTCCCCGATTAACCAATATGCACGTCTTTAATCTTAGGTCTCTTCATGCATCTCTCTATGGAAAAAGAGCAATTTTGCTCCATTTCGGCATTGAGGATCACTCGCGACCCCCCACAACCTGTTCCTCGTGCTCGTCACTCACTCAAAGCACTTAGATATATGGCTTGCCATGGCACCACTCGTTAGTGCCTCACTTGAGTAGGCCATATATAAGTCCAAAGTTTATGTGATGTGCCATCTTATTTCATTAGTCCCTTATGAAGCGTAGGTCAGCATTTCTTGCTTGCCAACATCTTACCTCAACTTGTCCACTATTCGATGTCACCCCACAACCACATGCCTTAAGCCAACGGACCCCAACAGTAAAACTAAAATCCATAGCGCATCCTTACAAGTTAGATAATAAGGAACTATGGTGCTTGCCTTGATCACTCAATCAATTTAATGGTGTTGATCCATAATTTCTAAAGCCTGCGAGGCAATAGCGTTTCTAACTTGCAACATCTTAACACCCTCATGAACCAACATGGCCCTCCTAGTCCCATTCTACCCTTTGGTTCCCATTTTGTTTGAGGATTCTAAACATTCTTTTGAGATGTCTAGAACCAGCTTTTGGTGGCTCCCCATAGCCCTCAAGAAATTGCTCACTTAGTGCCATCATAGTATGAAAAGAGTTGACCAATGCTCACCATGCATGCCCACCGTCCTTCGAGCATGCATGTCACCCTTATAATAGGCTTAAAAGAGATTCTCTTTTGCACACAAGAACCAAGGAAGTATACATTTTGGAACTTCCTCATTCAAACTCTAAGATGATGATTGGTGTACAAGAATGCAATCAAGTGAGAATGAAATTACTTTAAAAATAGTTTGAAGATGGAAAATGAATAATGTTAGTAATATTTACCTTATGATTGATATGTGCAAGGAATGAGAAAGGAATGAATTCTCATTCTTTGCTAGATTCCATTTTCATAATTAGTAATTAGGAATGACTGATATGCATAGACTGATATTTTAGTTAAAACTAGATACATTGTTTCTATCAAAATACTTCTTTTGTTTTTCACAATCAAATCATTTTAGTACTTGAATATGTAAAAAGGTCCATTAATTTATTCATGTATTCTGCACCAATTTTTAGTTGATGGTGGCTGCTTGCTTGGTTTACAACCCATATTGACCATCAACTAAGAGCCCACCATTTTCACGCCAATCAATTATATTGGTGCACTACTTAATTTTCAATGTAAAGTCCCAATACCCCTACAAGTCATCACTAGCTTTGTCAAATATGTCAAAATCATGGTTCAATTTTTTCTTTATCAAGAAAAAAGAATTTTAGATTTTTGACAAAAAGAGGGAAAAAAAGTTTGAATTAAATAAGGTTCATACCTGGAAAAAAGTTCTCCAAGACATACTGTGAAGCTTTGCAAATTCTATAGGAATTTGTTGAGATTTATGAAATTATTTTTTTAATTGGAGGGTAATTTTATTAAATAAAAAACATAAATATATTCTCAATTAAGTGGGAATAAACTCAAATGGATGAAAGGAATGGCTAATCTCATATATTTTGGAAAAAGCATTTCTATGGGAATAAGGACTCTCATTACTAAATTACACCAATCAAATGTTTGAGAACGGATTTAGAAATGCTATTTCACTCCCATTTGATTCCCGCACACCAACCATATCATAGATCATTTGCTGCGTAAATCAATGAGTAGCTCCTAACTTCTACATTAACTCTACAAAATCCCAGCCTCATCTAATTCCCCATGAAATTGGAATTGCTCTCGCAATAAATTGGAATTACGGCAGTGCACTGCACTGCCATACTCTAAACATATTCACTGTTTTCTACTCAAACGGAATTTTCTACTTGTGAAATTTGGTGGCAACATTTGTCATACTCCAACAAATGCCTCACTAAAATAGTTTTGCCAAAATCCTCTATTTGAACCCTCTACTCAACACATCTTATCACTTCATACGTACAGGGAAGCTGCTCATGATCACTCCTAAAAGTTTGGTGCCTAAATGGACATGGAATAACTTCAAACTTAGCAAGAAGTATCCTTATAACTAGAGGAGTATACCATAAAATAGTTTTGAAATCCATACCTCACGAAAGTCTCTGGTCAATGTGCTAGCCAATAATTCTTGTCACTTCTTACGTAGCGTCAAGTCATTTTTGCTACTTGGACTGCAAGATGCAATCGCTAACACATTGGAATAATACCTAATGTGATTGAACCTACATAGTTGATGTTGATTTAATCATCAGCTCTCCTTTATACATAACATTAATAAAATTACAATTTTAAAGTTGACACCATCTATAAAAGTGAAAGTCATGTACTTAGGCATCAATGAAATTATAGGACAACATTTTAATATGATTGAACTTTCATATCAAATGTGATATCATCAATCGGCTCTCATTATAGATGCCATTTTAAATTATTGTTTTCTAAGAATCTGTTTGGGGGACTTATTTAAAAGTATCAAAATTACTTTTTATTTTTGTGATCAATCCCCACTTGATTGTTTTTAGACTAAACTCTTTAGTTTTGTTAGAATTTTAAAGTTCACTCCCTACTCACTTGATTTGACAAAAATGCCCCTAAATGTAATATTTTTCACTTCTTTATCATAAACAAAAGGCAATAGTAAACCCTACCAATATCAATGTCATTTTCAAAAATAAAAAGAAAAGAAAAAATGCAAGTAGCTTCATGGCTAAAATGGGAATAATTATGGGAGCCAACAACCACCAACCCGACATCTGCATTGTTTTCTTCTCTTTTCATTTTCATCATTTTTGAGTTTCTTCTTCATTATTTTTAGGTTTCTTCTTCTTCTCCATTGCTTCTAAGTTTCTTGTATATTTCCAACAATATCAACTAATAGTGAAGTTGGAGTGTTCAATCAAGTATTGAGGAGTTACCACTACAAAGACCAGCTCCATATAATATCAATTAAGGATAATACGACTTTAATGGACATGTACATTAATCTCGCAAAAAAATGGAGTGAAATCAATACTGAGCTCTTCAATTTGCGATACATAGCTTCACATCAAATATTGTACATGATATTGACTGATGACAAAGATGTTCTAAATATGGTCTTACTGCATTTGACATTAAAGATTATCATTGTTGACATTTTGATAAACTGAAAGGATGAATTGAGCAGTAGTACCAAAAAGAGCTGTAACGTTTTAAGGTAATACTTCTACAAAATCTAAATTGTACTGCAGTTTGTAAAGTTTTATACACCAAATGTTCTGAAACTGTACTCTATTAATTTGAAAATCTCTCTCTACTTTAGAGCATTCTACATTATATGTCATTGCAAATAAAATTATACTTTATTTGACAAAAATTGTACATCATTATTTATGTTTTATAATTCAAATGTTCAACTAAACAATTATCAAAAATTGTACTGCCGCTACTGGGGTTTTATACTTCAAATATTGAAAATTATACTTCACTTATCTAAAACTGTATTTTATTTTTTTCTGAAACTATACTTCATTTTACCTAAATTTGTACTCTATTCATTAAAGTTATATACTTCAAATGTTCTATTTAATGATTATCCCAAATTGTACTGTAGTTGTTAAGGTTTTATACTTAAACTACTACACTTTATACAAATTTGTACTCCAATTATCTAAAAATGTATTTCATTTCAAATAAAATTGTACTCTATAATATAAGTTTTATACTTGAAGTGCTTTACTAATAAATTATCAAAAATTGTATTGCAGTTGCTAGGATTTTGTACTTCAATTGTTTGGAAATTATACTTCAATTTATTAAAATTGTACTTCTTTTTGCTAAAATTATACATAATTTTACCTAAACTTGTACTCTATTCATTGATTTTCTACACTTCAAGTGTTTTATTTATTAATTATCCAAAATTATACTTCATGTGCTGGGATTTTATGCTTCACGTGTTCTAAAATTATACTTTCTTATATGTAAAATTGTATTTCTATTTTCTAAAATTATACTTGCTTCATTTTACAAAGCGTATAATCTATTCTTTGAAGTATTATACTTCAAGTATTTCAAAATTGTACTTCATTTTATCTAAACATGTACTTCAATTAACTGAGTTTATTATATTTTATTTTATCTAAAATTGTGCTTTTTTTCTTAAATTATAATTCATTTTATCTAAATATGTATTCTATTTATTGAAGTTCTATACTTCAAGTGTTCAATTTATTGATTATCCAAATTTTATTTAAAATTTTACTTTTTTTTTAAATTATACTTCATTTTTTATTTTATTTTACCTATAATTGTACTCTATTCATTGAAGTTTTATACTTCATGAGTTCTATTTATTGATTATCCAAAATTGCACTGTAGTTGCTAGGATTTTATACTTAAACTATTCAAAATTGTAGTTCACCTTATACAAATTTATACTCCAGTTATCTGAAATTGTACTTCATTTCACA
>JACGDI010005314.1:640474-668350 GCA_014898725.1 Jacaranda copaia | reverse complement strand
GTAGAATTAGAAATTTTTTTCTAATTAACCTAATCTTTTTATAAGTATATTTTTCCCCTACAATTTTTTCTGAATTGTCCAAATAATGCCGCCTAGCGTCACTTGCCAGGGAGCGGACGGAATTAACACTAACTAATTCACTAGTTAGTCACTTCGCCGAACGCACATCAAATCTATCCAACAATGGCGAAGAGACCTTCCACTTCCCTCCTCATCTCCCCTTTCTCTCTCTTCCTCCCTAGAGGCGACGCTTTGCTATATCTTGTTGCTCTTCTCTCCCTCTTCTGTCTTCTCCTCCAGCACCTCTCTGCCTCACCCACCGCAGCCCATCCTCACTTCGAGGGCTTTGACGCCGATGAAGACGATGATTTCTCCATCGGAGACCACAAAGCCGATGGTGTTGATCCTCCTCTTCGCTCCACCCCTCCTTCCATCTCCCTCTCCACTTCGACCCCCGAGTCTCATCACGGTCCCGCCGATTCCGGTCCTTCCCGGATTCAATCTCCGACCTCCGATCAGAACTCTAACTCAAATCCCAAGCCAGCATCCACGTCCTCATTTTATTACTGGGATGAGGATGAATTTGAAGGCATTCCTCAGGACTCAAATTCACATTCCGACAGTCGGGTGGTCCCTGAATCTGCCTCCACTGGGTCGGAATCTGATTCGGGTTCAGGAACCGAGAATTTAGAGGAGGGCCCGAAGTCTGTCGGAAAGCTTCCGAAGAAGCTGACTTCCTATTCGGTTGAAATTGTTTGTGTTTCTTTCTTGATCATGTTTGTGATTAATTATTTCATGGGGAAAAGAGAGAATGAGAATCTGGCCTTGGCGTGGGCGACTATGTTTGCAGCCAAAGACTCGATTTTCGAGAGGAATTTTAGCTTGTTGGGAGTTGGTGAGACTGACGACTCGCCGTTGTTGTTGAAGGAAGGGCAGAATGTGTTTAAGTTCTACGCAAGTGGTAGGCGGTTCTGCTCGGGATTGCTGGCCACCATGGAGCTCAAGGGTAGGCATGATTTAATTTCGAGGCTGTACAATATGGTGGTGCCTTGTAAGGATGAGATAACATTCGAGGTTTATATGAATGATGATGCGATGGATCAGGTGGTTTTTGCATTGGCGAGGAAGAAATTGGTAAAGACGATGCAGAAGGAGGTGAGGGACTTGCAGAGGTTTGCAGGGTTGGTGACACCTCCGAGTGGGAGGAAGTGGGTGGCAGAGGAGCTGCAGGTAGTGTCGGAATCCAAGGAGGTCGCTGGGGATTTGATCACTGATGCTGTGCTTGATCAGGTATTGGTTTCTAAGTATGTCTTTCTTAATATCTGATTTTTGCTTTGTTGCTTTTTATCGTTAATGTAGTTCTTGGCTTACATCAAAAAGATTAAGTGATTGATGGTAAATTATTATGGTTAACTTACAATTTTGGGGGATTCAATGAGTAGCTTATCAAGAAAAGGTCGGTTCTGATTGTGGGTGTGCTTATTATTTCTAGTCTTTCTTTATAGTGAGAGTTTAATTTGGGTGTTATGCTCCGTGACCATTTGGGAGGTGAAAGAAATGCGTCATTCCTGTGGACCAGCCCCAAATGTATTACTTAGAATGACACCTTATGCTCATGGGCCTGGAAGTACACAACAATTATTTATTATTCTCCTGATGAGCACTTGAGCTGAGAGACCTGTAATGTTTTTGGACGCAATGGTTGGATCATTTCAAGGATGCTATTTTCAACATGAGGTTTAATTATTAATAAATATAATGGGAACATGAAACTGGATGAGGAGGCTGTCATTATCTTTGGTTGATCGAGGTTTGTGGCACACAAGCTTGGTTAAATGATTGTTGTTTTTTTCCTTCTGTAGAAGGTTCAGATAATTGGCTCAGAAACTTAGCACATCAGGTGTTCTGAAAATCATAATCTTTCTTTTGGTTTTTATCTATTAGGATATTTTCTATATCTAGTTGTGTTTTATTTGGTTTATTTAGATAATGGGTCATACATGTATCCAAAACAGTCATGTATCCTAACCAAATTTCCATCTATATGGGTTCTTCAATACATAAATAAGATACCATTCTCTCTTCTAAGTTTCTAACACAGTATGAGAGTGAGAGGGGAAGAAAATGCAGAAACAGAAAACCAAAACCATAAACTTTTTTTTCCACCACCATTCAGGTTGCTGTCTTCTCCACCTTGGTGTGCACCTAACATCTCAAATTTCTGTCTGCCTGCTTATACCCAGGGGTTTGGAGGTGGCAGTGGAAGGAAACCTCTGAGTTTCATGATTTAGTAAAATCTCTTAATGATTTCTGCCTGACTTTGATGGATTCTGTGATTTTTGTCTGATTTTGTTGCAACTATGCTGTGATTTCCAGCAAAATCTTGTAGATTTCTTTTTCTATATCCATTTGTAGTGGCTTCTCCAGTCCCTGCATCACATTTTTTGCATAACTATCATCATGTTTGGTTCTTGGCCACTTGATACGTACCATTGAAATATCTATCTTCCCCATAAAGGCAGAATTTAGTACTGTACTACAATTTCATTCTTGTTGCCCCCTGACATGAAAATACTAATGTTTCTTTGAAACTTGTGAAGGTTTTTGGTGATAAAGCTTTTGAGAAACTTGGAAAAGGTTTCATCTCACTGCATTTCTCTGATCAACACTTGGGCTTGCTCAAGAAGATGCTAGTGTTTAAGTTTGCCATCCCCGATGCTAACCACATGGTTGACATGACTCGATTGGTTGCTCTAGTACCTTATTACATTGATCTAATTGGACGGTACAAGCTCAGTTCACATGTAAGTATAGTCATACATTTGGAAGATTACACTATAAATATTTACATTTATCCAAATTTAACCATTTCCGTATAATATGATCACTTGGTGTGTCTCAGGCTCGATCTAAAACTGAAGCAACCAGATCAAAGTTTGCCCAGGAGATTTACAAAGAACGTCAGAATGCCAGGCAGGAAGCTTTGCAGAAAAAGAAGGCTGAGCAGAGAAAGAAATTGGAAGAAGCTGAAGCCAAGCTAAGTGCTGAGGCTTTTCGCAAGAAGGAGGCTAAAGAGCATGCCCGCCAAATGAAGAAGGCCATGCCAAAACTCAAGATGACTAGGGCTCATTAGATCCAAAGTTTTAACAAAGGTGTTATTCTCATTTCAACTGTTGTGAGTTACAATAATTTGCACTGGGTTCACTTCTGTTCGAATTAAGGGAACTTAAACCATAAATGGTTGTGTGTGTACCTCAGACACTGGAGACTGGTAGTCTTCATTCAACTTGACCATGTATGTGGTTTCTGAATGTAGCCATGGTTCAAGCATGAAGAAACAGGTCGAGCTCTGTCAGCAAATCATGAGAATTAGAAGGAATGGAATAGATTGAGGTGGTTATTGTGACTGCTTTAAGAAAGTTATTCTGCAGAATTCTGAGTCTTTGTTTTTTCTTTTTTTTT
Source organism: Jacaranda copaia (assembly GCA_014898725.1). Classification (NCBI taxonomy): domain Eukaryota; kingdom Viridiplantae; phylum Streptophyta; class Magnoliopsida; order Lamiales; family Bignoniaceae; genus Jacaranda; species Jacaranda copaia. The sequence continues at coordinate 664,888 of JACGDI010005314.1, read as the reverse complement.
GGTGGGGTGGGGGGTAGGTGCTGTAGGTATCATTGAGTCTTATTCTATGGAAACACTTGACCAACAGCTGATATAGAAAAAGCTGCAAAATTTTCATGTTCCCTTTTGTGGCTGCCTTTCATGTGGAAGTTATACTCCCTTCCATAGCATGCTTTGCTTCATGTCTTCGTTTTGATAACATACTCTAGAAGATAAATATTGTTGCATCATAATTTTGAATCAGAAGAATTTTCTTTCTTTGTTTTCCCCCTCTCATTTATCAACTGTACTATTTGGGTTTAACAGTATTACTTCAAATTGATGATTGATTTGAATTCATTTTGCCAGGGCGGTAACATTTCCACAGTTTATGGGAAGCATAATTGAAAGTGATCAATTTTGCATCATATGGAATAATTGTCCACAGAAATAGTCCTTCAGAATGTATTCCAGTGAAGCACCCCACAACTAGAAAGAGTTTTTAAGCTATCTTCCACACGAAAAATTTCTTGCCATGAGCTATTCAACAGTTCGTGTAAGCTACCAAATCTCAGACTTTTTCTAGTGATAGGAAATACTACACATTTTCTCAGCATCAAAATATACACCCATGAGATGGGTGGATGGCATGCCAGCTATCTGTATTGAATGTAAATGATTTGTCTCAATATTGTTTCTTCAAAAAAGGGATAGTACTTGGGAGTCTCCAGCAGGTTTGAATAGACTAGTCGACTCCCAGTCCCCAAAAATGACCCCTTACATCATGAGTTAATCTAACAAAATCGACACATTTTTACATGATTCTTATTGCTGCTACAGCATCAAGCGCCATTTGCCACTACTAATTATGACAACAATGAAACGCTGGGAGTTGTGTTGCTCCTCCTTTTTGTATTCATTCTTTATAACAAAATTTTGAAGGTCCATTTACATAATTTTCTTGTACAATATAGTTTAATCCTTTAACTCGCCAATCTTATTTCATTTCCCATAACAAACAAGATATTTACCTCATAGCACAATTTGCTGTGATTTTCCCTTACCGTCTAAGCAATTTTCCAGAGAAGATTTTCCTGAAGAGTATTGCAAGAGCCGAACCCCCAACTGACCAACTTGTAATGACTGCAATATATGCAAGTAGCCACAAAGACTTGTGGTTCTGGCGTGAAATCTGATATAAGCATTTCTTGACAGGAGCAATGCTGCCATTGATATCTTGTTCTGGGGACTGATGAATATCTGGACTCTGGCTGATGCCAATCTCTGCGTTTGGTTTTTCTTGGACATTCCCTTCTGCATGAATTGTATCTTCCGCCTTATGGACTTCGACTCCTCTACTAGCTTCAGCAACAATGCCGTCTCCCGAAACATTTAGAAATGAGGCCATATCAGTTGATGTTTGCTGAGGATTGGCGGAGGAAACTTGCATCTGCACTTGATGAGCCATACATTTTTTCCATTCAAATATTATTGAACTTTATGATGTGGTAAAAAGATGACTACAACTTTATCAACAAAAATTCTTCAAATAAAAGTGTTTCCGCAGTCATTCTATGTTAATGAGACTTTCAATGCAAACCCCCACCAAATATTTAGGTTCATAATTAGGCAGAGGCTATAGAATGAATCGTATGTATCTTTAGGGGTCTGAAGCACACATTTTCTCTGATGCTCAGCAAAGAGGCTACTACTCTACATGAGGGCCAAATTTTTAAAATGCACAAACTTAGCTCCACCACCACATACTCTGCTTTTCTGTCAAAAATATGAGAAAGTCTGAGAGATTGTATTACTTCCCAAATTATTAGCCACGTATGCTAAGCAAATAACTAGGTATAACTGTGAGCAAATGTTACTTCACCTCTTTTTTCTGGTGGCTCAGTGGCATGGATTTCAAAACACTGAAAAATTCGTCAACAGCCCTTACCCACCTGCAAGAGAAAAAAACAATTGAAAGAAACCCAAAGGTAACTAGCTAGATTAAGGTGTATTATGTGTTTTTGTTGTGTGAATTGGGTGTACATCTGGAGCTTGATTAGAAGATAGTTTCCAAGTTTGATAGGCTAACTAGAATTAAAACGATGAAACAGAAAATGAATATAGCATTCTTGCATTGATATCATTTGAAAAGCCAAATTACATATCAGAACAATACCAGACATTTCTTGCTGTCAATCCTTCAAAAAATGGTAGGTGCCCTCCATGCTGTGTGGTAGCCAAGACAACATTATTATTTAACCTGCAAATTTCTTTATTTAATCGGCTGTCATAACCACAAATAGTAAATAAGCAGCAACAACAGAAACTAAAATTCATGTTTTATAAATAGTAAATGCAAGACCTATTCAAATATTACAATCAAAGAATCATATGCTATCAAGTATGTTTCAACCATAACAAAATTGGCAACGATATAAAAATCCCTTGTGCAATAAATTGCCAAATTTTGTCTCCCTAAATTTTCTTCTCTAAATCTTCATAACAAACAAATTACTGTTCAAGTTTTTCTTTTCTTGACCGGCACTAATTTACTTCTCTGCTTGACCAGATTTCTCTTCTGCTTTTCAGTTTGTTTAACGTGCTTAGTCTCTTCTTTAAACTTAAAACACAAAATCTCGTTGTACCAACACATTTGGAAACATCAAACTTTTATTCAGAAAATGACCATAGAGGCACAGTGACCTTTGGACCCACAATAACACCTCACACGTGGTGAAATTTCAACATTCCTTTTAAGTACAACAAACTTCACAATAACTGAAAACATTTCATTCCTAAGTGAATAACTGCTGTCATCTTTTCGGAACATCTACCTAATATAGATTAGCTCATGGCCCCTTACAGATGAAGATAGTATTATCCTGATTCCAAAATTCTATTAACCAGTTGAAATTTCAGTTAATACTCTGATCTATTTCCACCAGAAACTCTCTCTCATTAGTTTGACCAACTTTCTAATGAGAAAAAATTGTACTTGAACATGAAAAGTGAAGCAAATATTTTTAGCCAGCTCAAAAAACTACTTGTGTCTTTGGCAAAAGCTTCCTTAAGCTGGACTGCTAATAGTCTAATCACTTTCTTTAATATTACCAACAAATAAATGAATGTCTGAAGGTACATCCGTAAATAGTATATAGGCAACATACCTGCACTCATCCCATGGAATTGCTTCACTTGTACATATTGGATCATCTAAAGAACTGATGCAGAGAAGGGGGACCTTTACTCTTCCAACGTAATTACAACTGCTACACTCCCTGTAATATGTATCAACAGTCTGGGAAAGAGAAAGGATTTAGTCATCGAACATCAGGCAAAAGAATGAAGAACCTGAGTCTCATGTTATTACCTCGCAATTAGCAAGAATACGAGTTACAGCATCATCGAAGTCCCGGGCAGAACGCGACTGAGAAAATTAGAAAAATGGTTACATTCTATCTTCATCAAAATTCAAAATAAAGAGCCATGTTGAGTTCAATACATATGGACCATCATCATGTCAGAACTTTCTGAGAAGGTAAAAACCATGTCAAGCAGGAATGAGACTTCATTTAGCTGATTTCCCTTTGTCCCACACCAAAAATTAAAATTGGGAAATCATGCTATAAATGTCCCTAAACTTGCATAATAAAGAGAAAACATTCTTAAAGATTGTTGATAGAACATAGATTACCTCTTTGACACTTTCCCAATTTGAAAGACGAGAAATGACATCCTTGTGCCTATGAAATTCCACATTATATCAAATTACATCCTTATCTAAGACAGTTAATTATACAAAGGGGTGACAAGTGAGGCAACATGTACTGTCAAATGGAGTGAGAAAAAGAAGGTGACGTATACATACAAATATGCATAATCTTTCAAGCCGCCGGTCAAAGCTTTGCTGTAGAGACGCTGCACCAGCCTACGTCTCATAAACCTGTCACATAACTGGAAAGAACAGGAGGATAATCCAATCCATAATCACTTAATAGTGTCGTTTACAAGATAACCAAAAAATCAGGTCATCAAGATTATCAAACCTTTGACTCACACTGTCTAGAAAATGGAGAAGAAAAAAGAAAGGAAAAAGTGAGCAGGAGACACGACTTTGACATCCTTCCACTTTTTTCGACATAGAAGATGAAGATGAAGATGAACAAATGTAAAGAAATGTAGGAATATGGAGCAAATTTGGTCGACAGATAAGTAAAGCAAAAGAAGTTGGCTACAGAAAGAAACTAATAAAGAATGAATAAAAAATTTAATTTCAAAGATTCAGTTCTAAGACTTGTCAGCGGAAAGAGATTTATGAGTACTGACCAAAGAGTCCCAAGGAGAACAGATTGCTGCAGCTCCAATAATAGGAACATTAAACCCATCCTCCCCAAGATATTTAACCTGAAAAATTTATCAATTGGAAATTATGATGATGCATAAGGTAAAACTTCATTGAGAGTTTCAACATAGTTATGCAAGATCATTAACACAATCTATTCAAACCGATCAATCAACAATATCATAACATGACCAGAGAAAACTTAACATTTAAGACGGCACCCCCACCCCAATATACACAAAGTAACAAATTCAACAAGGACCCTAGAAAAACATTAGAAACAGAAACCATATAAAAGTGTATATGATAAAAAGTGAGAATACATAACTCATTAGTGTATCTAACTTGAACAACTACTAGCCACTGCTAATTCTACACCCAAAAATCTTATCCATGTGAAATTTTCTCCATCTCAATTTTGAAGGCATGGTCCTACAGATACTAAACGATTTCCCTCTAAATGGAATACAAATATGCAAAATATCAACATAATTATAGTATTTTCAAATGAAAAGTTTTAATATAAAATATATCTGCAACTCAATGAAATGCATCTTACATAAGTAAGTCTATTGCAATGAATCATATAATAAACTGTAGAGAATTCTCTATACCAGAATATTAGCACCAATGCTAGTGCCAACAGCGAATAGAGGAGCTTCAGGGTATTTGCAGTGAATATGGTCAACCACTGATCTCACGTCCTCTGTCCATGCTCCAGTATAGAAGCGATCAGACTATTGCACACAATCCATAGAGTTTTCACAGTTAGAAGTGGAATCTGAAGTAATAGTATGGTGTCTACTTCATCAGGTTTCTAGATGCTATTAGATTTTATGTGCCTTACATGTGAAAAGGCATATGCATAAATAGAGAAGATTGAATATAAAATACTATGGATGTCAGAATGTTCTTCCACGTTGAAATTAATTTTTTGTTATTATCATGTTATGGTTTTCAGATCAAGCATTTTTTCAATAAATTTTTACGCACAGTCTAAACAAATAATGTTGTTTTATTGATAATATTTGAAACAATATGATGTTGTTAAGATCATTATATGACTTATAAATTGAATTTAAAAAATATTTATAATATTTGCATGGAATGAATGAGATGAGAAATTAATTAATACAAACAACACAATAAAGTGTTGAAAGAATCAAAACTATTGAATATTCAAAATTTTACTAATAATTTAACTATATAGATCTTGCTCTCTAAACCATAATTATTTGAATTTATAGTTGAATAGTTCTTTGTATTTGAGCAAGATGACTTGCAGGGTGTTTCTCCTTTTTTCCAAAAAACAAAAAAAATTGGTATCATGAAGTTTATTCACTTTTCAATTCTTTCTTATCTCTTACTCACTTTGAATATTATTTCGTACTCCTTTTCATTAGATAACAAAATATTGACAATCTAGTAAAGTTATGAGCAAAAGAATATTCAAGCTTTTTTAATCTTTTTTTCTTAGAATTTAATTTATTTTTAGAATTTTAATATCAAATAATATATATATATATATATATATATATAAATTCAACTCACTAGCTAATTGAATTCAATGCATTTTTCAATCTATTGAATAGAATTTAGTATGTGAACCAAATTTCCATAAAAATTTTGTATTAATTTTGAGGCCCAATAGGAATTTATTTATACTATGGAATTTGGGTTTGCTGTATAAGTATAAATGTAAAATTCAAGAAATTGGCATTGTAATTGATTGAGGCAATTTTTTAAAATATGTACTCAAAATTTATTTATAATTGTAGAAAAATACATATTAGCTATATATATGTGTCTGTGTATGTATATATATACGTGTGTGTGCATGGTGTGTACTTCAAAATATAATATTAAATTCCATGCTTAATATATAAAAGTTAGTTTCTCAACTTGGAAAAGTAGATATTATAAATGAGACTCATTCTTAACCAAAGTAATATTTTAGTTGGTATATTATTTTTGTTTGAAAGAGTTTTTCATTAAATATATGACATAACCAATTTAAATTAACCAATATATGAACTAGTATTCATTTATCATTTGCAAATTCATTTTCTATGTGTAATTATTTAAAAATACAAAAGACGTCAAACTTTTAGAAGTCTACCGATATTTTCACTTTTCCAAAAATCAAATATACTTTAGTATTGATTTATTAGATTTAATTATTTTCATCAAAATTGAACAAAACACCCACATGAACTTCATTTTATTTAAAACTCATTATTAAAAATAGAATTAATTGTATTGAATTGAGTTCTAGCCTTCTAAGTAAAAGATACTAACTTAGATGTGCTAATTGATGATAAAAGTATTACTAACAGATAAGGAAACATCAATTTTGTTACTTCAAATTTTTGAATAATTTGTATATATCATAAATACATGTATAACATATTTATGTGTGTAAACTAGTATGGATATACCATCCCAAAACTAAAACAAAATAAATATTTTAATAATGTTTTCACATATAGAATTATTGACTAAGTTTGCACGCCAATTTAATCATTGATAAATCAAATAATTGAAAGATCAATATGAATCAAAGTAAAAGATACTAAAAAACTTTAGATATACTCTCAAATTGAAAAAGATAGAACCATATATGATGTTGCAAAGAATTATGTATTACTATATTGAACATTAAACATACATGCTAATGATAAATGAGTAACTTTTCAAGTATTTACAATAACATACAATTTTTTACTGATTATACTGTGCACAATTAATCAAAAAGTTAAAAACAAAGTTCAATTTTAATTTGCTCCAGTTTAGTCTATTCATTTAAAAGAATGCAATTTTTATATTCTTTTACGTCATCTTGCACCTCAAAATTCAAAATGATTTACTTAGTTTGAATATTGCAACCAATTATCAAATTTAGTTCCTGACAATAAATGAAAAGGGAAAAGAAAAAAAAATGAAAGAAATATACTCTTCTCATTCTCTCCTCCTCTTTTGTCTCATCCTCAATCTCTTAATCTATTTTTCAAATCCAAAATTTAAGCGAGAAAAATGAAAAGAAAAAAATATTAAAATCAAATATAAAGTATGAAATTTGAAGTGATAAAAATTTTCTCCATGGGAAATTAGCCACTAAAATATATAGTTTAAATATAGTAGTATTAGTAATATTAGATAATGATTAGGTGTATTAAGTCAATGTAGTGTTTAATGACATGATGAAAACTTTTTAGGGATTTTTTTGGTATAATTGGTCAATGGTTTTACTTATTTTTTCTTTTTTTTAATTAACTAGAGCAATTAACACCATTTTAATCTTATTATCATTTTAGCTTTGAAACCAACTAATTAAGCAACTTGATTACTTAAAAATAATATCGTTAAATTTTCTTGTATGACATAATTAGTTGATTATCCTACTATTTATTTCTTCTTTGTTGAATAAAACAACTAATTTAAGTTCATTCAATTATAAAATATATTCAATTTAAGACATTAAATTATTTAATATATGAATCCACATATAAATAAAATTTATCAAATTAAAGTAGTTTTAACATCAAATTTTTTTATTGAACAAATAGAGAAATAACAAACTAATTTATACATGACAAAATATAATGATCTAATCATAAGAGGCTCAGAAAGAGGAATTTGGAAAGTTAATTGTGGTTTTTATAAAAATATGATGAAAACACTCTTCCGATTGTAAAGAATACAAGAATGCAAAGCAAAATAATTCAAAATTCAAACCATAAAGTTCAAAATTTAAGAAAAACCATCTAGCCATTGAACTAAATTATTTGTAAACCAAAACCAAGTATACCATGTTGACATTAATTATAATTAAGGTTTATTTCTATCTACTTACCTAAACCTATTATCCTACTCCTCTCTTCTCTTCTCTTTGGCTCCAACTAACAAATAAATGCAATATAAAATTGTACACATAAGCTAGAAACATAAAATGCAATATGAAAAATTCACAAAAATCACTTTTTTTCTTATGTTTTATTAATATTCTTATAGATATCATATTTATTGATTACCATATCAACTTTAAATTTATATTATCTTATATACAATATATTTTGATATTGTCTTAATCTTTTTTTATATCTTATTATTTTTATAATTTTTAAGTAAGATTTGAAATTATATCTACTTCTTAAACCATGAAATTATATAAAAAAAATATTTTCTATTATTTGAATGACATCAAATTCTAGACTCGAAAAATCAATTTACTAAAAAGGTTTCTTAGAATTTCAATTTGGAAAGTTAATGCTAAAATTCAAAAGCAAATGAGATTATTCATGCTAGCAGTTTTTCTCATTTTATAAATTTTATTGTTTGTTCAGAATTTTTTTGTAAATTATTATATATTAGGTATTAAATAATAATTTTTACGATGTTAAAATTTGGATAATGAGTTCAGTTTTTTATATATTGTTGCAAGATAATGAAAAACAGACATGAATAGAAAATTAGAAAAACTGAATAAAATAAAGAATTAAAGATCATAAAAATCATAATTCATTACTTTATTCATTTTTCCTTTTTGTCTAGCATAAAAGAGTATTTGAATTAGCTTCATGGTGTGGATTCATCTTTCCCTTTCCCTGAAAGTAGTAACTAAAGTAGAATAATTTGTTAGACAAGACTAGAAATTTTCATAAGTTTGCGACTATGCAAATGGTTATAACTATGTCATGCAAAATCCTGCACAAGCGCGTGATATATTAATGAAAAGCTTCAAAAATTTAATTCTGAAGCAAACCTAATTTCATTTAAAAGTTTAAACTTCTAAAAAAGAATTATAATAAAAGGAAACATATTACCAGAATTAGAAAAAAGATTACTATGAAAATGAGAATTCGTAATGTTATGCTCAAACTAACACTTAAAAATAATTATATTTCAATTATGACCTCTTAATTTTATGTTAAATCAAAATTTAATCAAGGTTACAACAGACACCACAAAAAGAATTTTAGAAATGTAAGGTACTAGGAGCAATTTATATTATTATAATAATATGTGTATGTGTGTATAGATATATAAAAATTAAATCAAGCCACAGAAACTATTTGTTTGATTAGAATTCCTTTCAAGCCAAACTAGTCGATGTTGTTAAAAGCCAATTCTCTTTTAAATCAAGGCGTTATCTTGGAGAATTAGTTAGAATTGGATATATACATATAGTTGGATTTAAGGATATCCATCATGTCTGAAGCCCCTTTCTTTTCCTTTACCCTCTTCCCTCCTATTATGCATCTTATCTTTAATTTCTTTAAACTACATGTTATTATAGCACAATTAGATGTACCATACATAAATAGAATTATATAAATGGCAAATTGAAAGATACTGACAGTATTGATCATAATTGGAATATTAATGCAAAATCAAATCTCTCAAATTTCAAATAAATATTTCACAAAAGCCATACTCACAGTTATTGGTGCACCACCAAGTCCCCGATGATTGCTCACAACAACATTGCATCCATGCTTAGCCATCTTGAAAGCCAAATGTTTGATATACTGTGTAGTACATAATACACGTTAGCAAGAAAGATAGCCATTGGTAGAAATGTGGATTATAGATGAAAGAACTCTTCTGTTCTTATTTTAATTCAATAAATGATCATGTAAACAACATAAACCTAAACCAACACATCTTCACACAATACTAACTTAAAAAAACAGTCCCGTAACAAGTTTTCTAAAAAGAATTTAAGAGCCAAAATCCAATACCTAACTATAGTATTCTTAATTTTTATCTCTATACTAGCATACAAAATCATGTTTATAATGCTGATATTGAGAACCATCAAAAATAAATTTCTAAATTCGGATCCAATGTTTTCATCTATATATGAGCAAGTTAACAATTCTTAATCTTCTTTTATCATCTAGAATATATGAAATAAGATCACTGACTAGAACTAATAACACCATATAGATGTTGGACAGCATTTACCAAATAGAATTCACACCGAGAGGGCATCATTAAAAAGAAATTTAAGACAAACACTTTTTAAATTTAACTAATCTACAGTGAAGAGCCAGCGTGGGCCTCATACATCACACCATCAAATGAGAAAAATGTGTATCATTACACCATAAGGAAAGTGAGCTAGGAGTTCATGTCAGAATAGAAACTGAATGTATTCATAGAAAGAATGGAACAGACAAAGAGATGGTGCAAAGAAGCAAGATTGCTTACTGCAGAATCAGAAGCACTTGTCAAGCCAGGAACGATGATTATAATAGGACTTCTATCATTGTGCTGCACTGCATTGGGTTAAAGAAAATGTCACAATCAGTTACAACAATACTAGTTAGAACATAAACAAGTTTCAAATATGCCCTATTGCAAATACACAAATCTGAGGAACAAGAAAAAGGATCAGTAGAATAGGATGTAATTCAATCAGAAGGAAGGGAATATGCATCAGCAATTTGTCAATTTAATGCCATTGTTGGAGTCATGTCAATAAGATTATGAATTAAAAATATATATCATGAGAGATAAATACATTATGTCAGCTAAAATAAGGAAGTCTGTTTCAATAAAGTCATTTGAAATCTAAAGACAGTACATAACAAGCATATTGACCAAGGTACAGCCAAGCCATGTTAAAGGTGGAGAATTTATGCACCAACATTAATTTGTTTGCGAAGATAATTTGACACTATTACAATTCCAGAGAACTGGAATAACTCAAATTCCACTTCGTCTTTTTTCTTTTTCAATTAGACTAAGTTAAGCTATGCTAAACAAAAGGTTTAATGCTCTCCATATTTAACTCAGGGTAAACTTCTTCCATTTTGTTTTGGATGCATATTGCATCTAGAAAATCATTTGATTAAACAAGAAAGTCAAAAGTTCGCAAGTTTCAACAAGTTAAAATTACTCGATGCCTCAATTCCATGTTCTAGAATAAAATCAGAAAATTTCAAATATCCAGAATGAAAAGCCAGACACCATGAATTAATGAATTTGAACAATCTAACACTAAGTATTGTCCATCTGGATAAGATATGACATTCTCAGAAATGAAAAACATTCCCTTTAGATATAGTAAAAAGTGAGGTGAATGAGTGCAACCTTCAGCATTGACAACCCAATCCAAAGCTATTGTTCCACCATCAGAGGTCGTAAAAAGCTGCCTGGATACTCTTCACATTAGTACTACTTTGTTTAATGTAAACAAGGTGATCCTGACACAGGGTCACGTTGACAAGCTATGTTTCAAGAATGTAAGAAGTATGAATATTGAGTGAAAAATAGATTCTTGAATCAAACTCCACCTTCTATAGTTGACAACAGGCGGGTTTCCCAAATAATGCACGAATAAAGTCTGAAGATGAGGACTAGATAACCACGGGGTCGATAAATACCTATTTCAGTAACCCAAAAAGCAAGTGAAAACTATAATCAAAGCCGCTTGCTTCAATATGACCAAAACTCTGACTTGCTAGACAAATTTCATAGTGCATTGCCAACTATGTTATCCGGGCTCCTCATACCTTCCATGAAGAACTCTGCACTTAGAAACGACGTCGAGGTAGAGTTGAGAGGAATGGTTGATCGTCAGAGTCACCGGCTGTCCCCTGAACGCAGTGAAGAAATCTTGGAGGAAATGCATTTCCAGAAAATTATAAAGAAACCAAACAAATATCAAACAAAGTCCCAAGAAATAGTGGGAAATGGGAATCAAAAATGCCGCCCTGAGCAACAGCTCGTACGGCGATTCAGTCGCCGGCGATTCTATTGGATAAAAACAATCCATTACAGCCAGAAAACTATCACGAAAAGTATGAGAAAAATGAAAAATTATGATTTTATTGCGCGTGGAGGTCATCGTTATATATGGATGGAATTACCAGTTTCCAGTTAGTTGGGGACGGCTTTCCAAAAGTGCGGCGGCGGCCGGTCAGAATTGATTTCTTATTTAGTAAGAAAACTGAGACAACCATGGGAATTTAAAATAGCCATTCGCAAATTGCAATTGACAGCTGACCTTCAACAACTTAGCCAGAACTAATTATCTTCCTTTCATATTCAATGTCTTACTTTGACTGGCATCAGCATTTTAAATAAATAAATTGAGAAAAAAATAAAGACTTTGTTTGAACAGGTTCTCCCCGAACGAGCAAGATTGTTTAGATAACATTTTCAATATTTCAATTCATTTTTTTATTATAATAAAATATCATAATTTTTTTTTATCTTTCTCATTATTTATTAAATTTCACTTTAATTTTACATCTTTTCACATTCCCAACACCTCCCTCCCCCCCCCACCCTACCCCACCCACATGCCACCCACGTGCCACACCCCCAGTCTCCACACCATATACCCATATTGCTTTAATAATAATAATAATAATAATAATAAAGATAATAAAGATAATAAAGATAATACTAATAAAAATAAAATTAATAATAATACTAATACTAATAATTATTATTATAATAATAATATTAATTATATTTATAATATAAGTAGCATTAATAATAAATAAAACGATAATAATATTAATACTAGTAATAGTAATAATATTCATAATTATAATAATAATAACCATAATATAATAATAATATTAATGATAATAATACTAACAATAATAATAATAATAATCGTAGTAATAATATTATTAATAATAGTTGGAGTAAGTATACTACTACTACTATTAATAATAATAATTACAATTAAACAATTTTTCAACTAACAAATAAAATCTATAAAATATTATAATACAACTCACTTAATCATTACAAACTTATAACATATCATATCTTTTCAATACATAAACATACATATATATATATATGCAATATTTTTAATTAACATTCTTTAATTAAAAAAAATTTAATATCAATTTTCACCCCCAAACACAAACACAAAAGTAATGACGTAATATCTACAGTAAAAAATACTTCCTAAAAAATATATCCAAACATATCAAAACTCCCAAACCCCATTTTTTACTATTTTTAAAAATAATAAACAAACATCAATCACATTCCCCAACCTTCATTTCACATTTTTCTACAATTCCTTCATTATTTATTCTCACAAAATATATAATAAAATCAAACAAAAAACATATTCAAACATTACCAAAAATTTTGGTATTTTTACAATTTTGATTTGAAGGACGATAGAGAATTAGTAACAACACATGATCAAGACTTACGTTAAATAAGAAGGTATTTTGGGAAAAGAGAAATTATTATAGAATATGATACACTTGTTTGTACAGAAACCAAAACATTAGAGCATTGACTTAACCTAAGAACGGGAAGAAATATTTTAAAACAAGATGAACAATAATAGTTTTATAAATTAAAATAAGATGTAATATTAATAAATAATTTATACTTTATATATAAAAGTAAGACAAAATGTCAAATTTTATAATTTTTTTTAAACATCAAAATTTGCAACAAAATTTACAAGTAATTAATTCGTTTTCAATAATATTCACCTTCATATTTAAAAAATTATGATAAAATTTTTAATAAAAATATTTCTTAGAAGTTTATAAATAGATTTAACGAGTTCAACTATCAAATCCTATAGACAAATTGGACCAAGTGTAAGATTTTGGCAAATCCAACCTATCATCATTCCTAACAATAACTATAACTATAATTGACTATTGAATTTATTTTGGCTATCAAATCCCATAACCAAGTTGGAACAAGTCTAAGTTTATGGCAAAGCCAAACCTATCATCCTTCCTAACAATGACTACAATTATAATTAACTATTAAATTAATTTTAACACTTTTAATTTTTGAATCACTCTAATACATTTAAGTTATAAATTTTAAGTTTTCTAACAACTAGTAATTGTTAGAGCATGAAAACAATTCAAAAATAAATAAATAAATAAATAAAGGAATAAAAAAAGAAGAAAATAAAAAAAATAAAAATTAAAAACGTTAGAATTCACTTATCATTACTTGACAGTTTAAATTCTTTATTTTATTTTATAAATATATAACATGTTCATTAAATATTTTTTTATAAAATAATTAATTTAAAATTAAATACACTTAATATTAATAAAGATTTCATTGTAGGCTCATAAATGCGTTCCTTCCTGACAACATTTCTGAGAGAGGACAAAAATTTAAATATAAAACAAAGTGGGGGGAAATTCCATTTTTGAACAGCTAGCCGTCACAGCAGTTAAACACCAGCCGGTCCAGCCCACATCCACAACTGAAATTGCAAGAAATGCCTCCGCTCCTCCGCTTCCCCACCGCCGCAATCCACCACCTCCGCCGCCGTCGCCACCATCAGATCCGCACCTTTATAAACGCCAGAATTAAATGGGTCCGCGATCCCTACCTCGACACCGCCGTAGAGAGAGAAAAGAACCTCAAACCCTTACTATCTCTCAAAGCCCTCATCCTCTCCCAGCCTTCCCAAGCCCTACCACTCTCCACTATCTCCCCCTTAAAGCCCCACCTTCAGCTCCCCGCCACCGCCGAGAAATTCATCCGAGGTTACCCCTTAATTTTCAAAATATTCCTCCCGCCCAACAAATCCAATCCCCTGCCCCACGTTAAGCTCACCGCTAAAGCCCTCTCCCTTCACCAGGACGAAATTTTATTACTTAGCATGTCACATTATCGAAAAGACGTGGCCCAAAGGCTGGCTAAGCTTTTGATGCTCTGTCAGGCTGGAAAACTTCCTCTATCTTTGATTGATATGTTTAAATACGATTTGGGCTTGCCTCATGATTATATATTGACATTGTTGCAGGAATTCCCTGAGTTTTTCCAGATTTGTGATATGGGTTTTCGGGATTCAAACGGGGATTTTGTTTTTGGGTTGGAGTTGGTTTCTTGGAGGGATGATTTGACGGTTTCAGAAATGGAGAGGAGGGTGAAAGGGGAGGGGGAAAGTGGAATGAAGATTAAGTTTTTGATGAATTTACCAAGAGGGTTTGATCTGGAGAAGAGAGTGCTCGAATGGGTGGATGAATGGCAGAATTTACCTTACATTTCGCCATATGAGAACGCATTCCATTTGGCTCCAAATGGGGATCAGGCAGAGAAATGGGCAGTGGGGGTGATTCATGAGTTGCTGACTTTGCTAGTGTCGAAGAAGACAGAGATGGAGAATGTGTTTCATTTAGGAGAGTTTCTGGGGTTTGGCCGGCTGAGGATAAAGAAGGCTTTAGTCCATTTTCCAGGAATATTTTATGTGTCGAATAAGATCAGAACGCAGACTGTCGTTCTGAGGGAGGCTTATAGAAAGAATCTGCTGCTTGAAAAGCATCCTTTGATGGTTATGAGAAATAGGTATATCAGTCTGATGAATTTGGTGTTGAGAAGGGGCAAACCAATTAGAACTGGAGTCATTGGGCGTACAAAAGTATCAGCTTCTGGTTTGAAAGGATGCCAAAGGAAAGATGACTGCAATAGACTGAGCAGAAGTGATTATGATGAGGATGATTAAGAGGCTGATATGATAATATTGGAAATCTGCTAGTAATGATGATGACAGCTCTATGATGGGTAGTTATGATCACTTGTCAGATACTTCGTTAGAAATTTACCATTGATGAAAAATGAAAGTGAATCATGGGAATTCTGTTCTAACAGCAGTCAAACGATCAGAAATGTTACCCAGAATCACAAGTTCACAACTGGATAATATCTAGATCTTAAATACCGGACAACATTTGCGTGCCTCCTCATACGGACGTCAAAGTATGGAGGTTTGATTCCTTAAGAAACCGGCAGTGGAGATATAAATGGTTTGAAAGATCCTGAGAGTGTTAAGAGTTGTGAATGAAGCATGTCTTCCGTACATATCTTCTTACATTAGTAATCTCCAATTCCACCTTCACCCCGCCCCCCGCCCCCCGCCCCCCATCGTATTGTATTGAGAAAGTTAAAATAATTATTTTGGGCCAGACTAACCTCCTATATTTGAGAAGCAATGTAATGAAGTTTACGAACAGAAGCAATAAAGCTACATGGATCCATTTTGCTTAAGTAATCCTAGGTTGTCCATTGTCAATCGTTAGGTTGGTCCAGGAGTTGGACTTGGGCTGGTCTTGTTGGGTCTTGGACTATTGAATTCAATTTGTTTGTTGACCTCCTCGTGTTTTCTTAATTGTGATCCAACAAAGCTGGGTTCATATTTCTATGTTCAAGTCCAACCCGAATAGCTAAACATCAAAGTTTTCAAGCTAAACATCAATGTTTTAAAGGTGCATATACACAGAATTGGTGGTGCTCTTGGTCATTGGTTTGATTGGTTCAATTGATTTGACAGTGTGTTTGACATGTGTAACATCATAATTATATAGAAATTACATGTAATTCTATAAAAATATAATACTATAATATTAACAAAAAATACAAAAATTCCAATAATGTAGGAAAAATTATTTTAAAAATTTTAATTCTTACTCATTTTTAGATTGTTCTATTAACAAAAAAATCATTTCATAATTAGTTAATTACAAATATATAATTTAATTAAAAATAGTGTAACACAATTGTTTAGCATTAATTCAAGTGATCCTCCCTTTCATGTTTCTAGTTCAAGTTAAAGTTAAAACAAATTTTTAACATATCAAACATCCAATATAATTTTTTTTAAGAGAGTATCCTTTACAACAACTCTATAGATTCAATTATCAAATCAAGAAGATCAGTTTTACAACAAATCAATAAAATACAAATATTAAATAAAAAAATGGAAGTTCAAACTTCACAAGACTAAACACACATAAGGTATATACAAAGATACCCATTCAGGTCGAATATGAAACTTCCCACATAATATGTGAGAATCGATGTCATTGAATTTCAAGCCACTGAACAACATCCAATATGAGATTAAACTAAATAAAACAACAAATTCAACCATAAGTATCCAAATGTGAGTATTGCCGCACATGTTTCAAAAAGTTATATACCCAAAATTTTTAGTCATCATTTTAAACTTTCCAATTCCTCTTATTATTTTTATATTTTTTTAGTTTTTCATAAAAAATAAATAAATAATAAATAGATTAGTAATTAATCGGTCGAACCACTACCAGTTAAATTGGTTATTGATTGGTTTTTACTAGTCGGCATTGGCTTAATTAAATTAAATAAAATGTTGTTTTTAAAAATAAGATATTTCTTCTTAACGAGAGGTGCTTTAAAATAAAAACAAAAAAAAAAGGGTTAAAATGATAAGTTTCACATAAAAAAATACAATCAAAATGTGGTCTTTTTTTCTCCGAAAAAGAAAATTGTGTAATTGTTCGAAAGTATAGATTATGAAGTAGGAACATGTCAATCGATGGAAACATGTAATTCTTACTCCATAACAAACATTAAAAATCAAAGCGAACATCAAATAGCGGTGTGGACAAATTGACAGGAGCGGACGAGGGCTCTTGTCCCCAGGCCTACCGCGCAGTCCCACCTCCGACATGTCGTTTCTCTCCTAATTCTCTTTTATCAACTAACTAATTTTATGCTACGAAGTTTCATGGCCAAACGAAAGAAGTGTGAATTAAGTAATTGTGATTTACGCCTCCAAAAAAATTGTCAAAAATGTTAAGTGATGCGTTAAAATCACCTTTTTCATACCTAACATTGATCCGTCATATTTGGGAAATGAAAAACTAATGTCTTGATTGTATATGTTTTCAAATTACTTTTTATACCATTTTAAAAAATAGAAATTACATTAAGTATCATATCTTTTTGTTCTGATACATGTAAAATATTAACTAATAATATCTTTATGCTTTTGGAATAATAGAACGTACAAATTTTAGTGATAATTTCTTATTCCTATATAATTTAAGTTGTTCTTTAAAAAAAATCATTTCAAAATTAGTCAAGTGCAAATACATAATTTAATTAAGAATAGTGTAACATTATTATTTAACATTAACCTAAATGATTGGCTGATTGTCCCTTTCATGTTTTAGGTCCAAAATAAAATATGTTCCGTCATATCCAATATAACGTAAAAGAAATTAAATAACAAACTCAATCATAAGTGTCCTCATATAACTACTTTATTGAGTTTCAAAAAAATAAACTCATATTTCAATAAGCTATATGTCCAAAATTGATGTGTATATATCTCCAACTCGAGCTAAAGTATTCATAAAAGTTGCAGGTGGAAATCTGTTCAAGTCGAGCTCACCCCCAATGGACAAAGTCGAGCCGAACTCGGAAGAAAGTAGCTGAGATGAGGTCATAAGATGACCGAGCTGCACTCAGAAGGAAGTATCTGAGATGACATTATGAGATGGCCGGACCGCTCTTAGAAGATAGCTGAGCCAAGTTCAAATTTGTTACGGTTTTAACAGTTCAATGTGCAACCGAAAGATGAGGAACATGGGTTACATGTGATGTCATATTATCAACTTTGATGTGTATGAATAGTTAGTGGCTTAGTGGGTGGTTATAATCTCAGTTAGTGAGATTCCTAGTTATATAAAAAGTTTTGTACGAAATTGTAAGGGAGGATTGATAAGAATATTATTAAAGATTACTTTTTGTTTTCAATTGGTGCTTTGGGGAAAATTATTTTTGGCATAAAAAATCTTTACTCATTATTTCAATTCTCAATTTCTCATCTCCTTTTACATTTTACAATTTGTTACTATATATTTTTAGATTTTTCTCAAGAGAATAAATAAATAAGTGGTCAGCTGGTCGGATTGCTACCAACCAAACAATTTTTATCAATCAATATCGAATTAATTTATATTTAATTCTTAAATTTAATTTGAATCAGATTAACCTCTCATCACCAGTAAAACTGATCAATCCAATCCAATTTTTTAAATATTGCTTGAAAGTAGCTTGCTTGCATTGCGGAAAGGCAAAAGATGGGTCCCTCGCAAATTTCTGAATTAAAGTATTACATCTCCATGGTACTTTGAGTTTGTTTTTTCCAACACTTGTCTATTCTGAACTTTCCACTTCATCCAAAGAGTTGCAAAAGATAGTATGTCATTGAATTCTCTGGGAAGATGCTACATAGATCTTTAGCAGAATTTTTAAAGGGTGTTCGGTCAAATTTATTTAAAAAATGTTATAAGTTTTTATATTTTATAAAATATCTTTTGTGCATATAAGATGTTATATTTTTTTTTTTAAAAAAAATAAGGGAGTGTTTAGCTAAATTTATTTAAATGGTATTATAAACGTTTATATTTTATAAGATGTTTTTAGAACTTATAAGATGTTAGATTTTTTGTAAAGATAAATTTTTAAAATATTTGGATAAAATAAAATCTTTGATCGTATAAGATGTTAGTAACATCATTTGTGTAATTATTATGATTAAAATTAAACTAACTTGTTAAGATTTTTAAAATAAGTTAAGCATTCCTTACTTTTTTAAAAAAGAGCTTATAAGTTTTTAATATCTTATTTTAAGACCTTATAAGTTCTTTCTAAAAATAATTACTAAACACTTTTTCACATCTTATAAATTCTCAAACATCTTATAAAATATTTTGAAAAACTTATAAGCCCAAACACCCTCTAAGTTTTTAAAGTAAAGTATTTTGATAAAATAAGATGTTAATAGCGATGAATTTGTAATTAATATGATTAAAATTTAAGAGAGGTCGTTAAGATTTTAAAAATAAATTAGAATATTCAATTTTCGTTATTCATGCTCATGAAAGTACGGATAATTTGAGTTGAAGAAATAATAATCTTCAGAATGGCTTTAGAAGAGGGGGATATAAGAACATAACCAATCAGAACTTAATTTTTACTCCATCTTAAAATTATTATTTTCTCTGCTGTAAGACATGGTTAAATATTTTTTGATTAATTTGCCATATTATTCTTGACAGTACTAACAGTGTTAATATTTTAAATCTTATCTATTTGTTATAAGCATGATTTAATTTAATACTCCTATTTTTCAAATGGATTGCAAAACATGGTCCAAATCACTTTTTTCTTGCATTATTAAATTTATTATTATTCTACTACATAAAAAGAAAATAGAAAGATAAAAGATAAGAGGGAGTAAGGGCAACAGTGACGCAACAATTCAGATACAGGCTAAGATTAGTTGCACATTGTTCTCGTGGCCCTTCATTAAGTATTATTGTCATGTTGTTGCATCCTTTCTATTCAGACAAAATGCGTACGACACACACGCTGTCATCCCTTTTTACATTTTTCTCACGTGGGTATAGTGTGGCAGTCTGTTTATTATGGGCTGCAGGATTGTATGAAATGCTGCTTCCACCGACCACCGTCCAAACACTTATAATGAAATTTTGAATAAAATTAAAAGATCGTAAATTTTTGTATATACCGTTCCTATACATCATTACTCTATTACAAAAACTTCTAGAAAAGAAAGAAATTTTTATTTGCTAATATAAAATTTGAAGCAGATGGAGGGTCTTCAGTATATTTTGAGACATGTGATCAACAAGTTTTTTGGTGTTAGTGGGCATGGATCAAACCTAAGAGTTCAACTATTTTAGTGCAGGTCGTGGGTGTGAAGGTAAAACAAAGATAGGATAACGTATAAAGTTAAGAAAACAATGCCGTTAGATGGACCGATAGAGTAGTAAGTAATTAGATAGGAAGGTGAGTCCAAACTTTCCTTTTAGGTTCTTCTTAGATTAGATGTCTTGTCTCCAATCTTGAGCATTCATGCTAAATGCGCTGGGGGAGAGTATTTATGGCTATATGTTGATATGTCCCAGTATAATCAGTTTTAGATGGTGGATGAGGATTTTGTCACACATTTTTATCTAACGTCTGAGATTCCCAATCAAATGTGATGTCGAATCATATCGAACTCTAATTCACGTCAAAAACACAAATCCTATAAACTATTTAGTAATTTTTAGTGTTGTTGAGGGTATTTTAGTTCTTTAAATAACTAAACTCATATCAACATTATTTCGAAACAATTAAAAAATCAACAACAATAAAATTAAAATACAAAAAACTATGACACGTGAAAATGCGGTTGTCGTAGTTATATATGAAGAGCTTGTAGTCTTGTTTTACAATAGCAAACTACACATCGCAAAAATAAAAATACTCTACATACAGCCAATGAAGGATGTACTTGAATTTATACTTAACTTTTATTTTGATTTTATCAAAATTTATGACAAAATAAAAGTTGAAAATTCCAGAATGCGAACTAATTCACTATTAGCAAATTTGGTCTTCATATAAATGAATTTTAGAATAGATCTTTGTTTGCTAAGAAAAAAATAAATGATATATTGCCAATTCAATAATATTTCCGTTCCACTTCAATAAATCTTATGTAGTTTTACACATTAATATTTGGGTAAATATCATCGATAGTCCCTGAAGTTTCGACTTAGTATTACTGTAGTCCTCAATCTTTAAAATTTCTTTTTTTAGTCCCTAATGTTAATATATCACTTCACTTTGGTCCTCAAAATCATTTTTCGATAGTTTTTGGTTGGAAAATTGACCAAGTTTGACATTTTTAAGGGAAAAATTGTCAATTTATAATTTTATATTCCACTATAGTCCCTATATAAAGTTTTATGTTCCACTTTAGTCCCTATACAAGGTTTTATGTTCCAATTTTGCCCCCATGTTTCTTTTTTTCTTTTTATAAATATATGTCCATGTGTGTATATATATTTGTGTATAATATAAGTATATATATAATTGATACTAATATTAGTCACATGCTCATATATTATTATTAATATTTAATATTATATTATTGATATATTAATATCATTTGTGATGCTATTGTAATTAATAATATTAATTGTATGATTAGTAAATATCACTAATAATAAAGATTATATTATAATAATTTTAGTTGTATTCATAATACGCAGCATTAATAATAATACGTGATACTAATAAATATTAAATTAATTTTATTATTATTATTCATATATATAATTAATCATAAGAATATAAGATTAATATTATCAATGATAATAATAGTATTATTATGATAATATTATTATCTAATATTATCAAGATTATTATTAATAACATTGTTAATAATATATTAATAATTGATGAGGGTGATTTAGCTCAAGTGTATAATATGTTGAATTCCAATGAAGTCGACCAGATGGCAGGTCAAAAGATATGTTGGGATATACTTGGGGTTGAGTCCTGCAATCAATTACAAATGTCAAGCTAGTTGAGGTGCTCTCGACTGAGGTATTTCAACGCTCAAATTAGTAAATCGATTAGGTAATCGAGTAGTGAAGTAAAAGCTTAGGGCAATAAATGTGCATACATTGTTGAGGGCTAGAATGGGTATTTATAGCCTTCTCATGGTGATTGATATGTTTTTGATGCCCTTGCTATGTACAAAGAGCCTTTGTCCTTGTTTGAGGACTTTACAGTCTTATCCAACTTGTGTACTGTTCTAAGAGGTGCTTCCTCCAGCTACTTAGGATAAGGTTGTACACTTGAGGTGCTCCTTAGTCTGACACGACTGCAAAAGGTGGTATTGTTGATGGCACACACCATTAATGTGGCAGCACGGTGCTTGACAAGGAATTCAATGCAACCGAAGGGCTTTCGTCACTACTCGACCTCTTTGATCGTGACGAGCACTCCAGCAGGAACATCTCTTAGAATCTTGCTCACTAGGCTCATTCTGGTCAAAGCTACATCATTCTAGTCGAAGGATTGAGGCCACCTAATGGAGGCTATCAACCATTACCTAGTTGATTAGGAATGCTAATATCTGCCACAACGGGTATGGATCCAAAGGTCGAGTGGCGGTCGAATGTTTGCTTAGACCAAAACAAGTTGGGCTTAAGGACAGTTGGGCAGCTTGGGGAGTGTCGGACTAACTCCTGTCCTAATTGAGTGTTATTGGACTGAGCCTATTAGGCTATCCTATTTCAATAATAATATTACTAATATTATTAATTACAATAGTATCACAAACGATATTAATATATCAATAATATATTATTAAATATACATAATAATATATGAGCATGTGACTAATATTAATATCAATTATATATACACATATATTAGACACAAATATATATACACACGTGGACATATATTTATAAAAAGAAAAAAAAGAAAAAAGTAACATAGGAACTAAATTGGAACATAAAACCTTATATAGAGACTAATGTAAAACATAAAAACTTTATATAGGGACTAAAGTGAAACATAAAACTATAAATTGATAATTTTGCCCTTAAAGATGTCAAACTTGGTCAATTTTTAGGCCTAGAACTAGCGAATAATGATTTTGAGGACTAAAATCAAACAATATATTAATATTAGGGACTAAAAAATAAAATTTTAAAGATTAAAAAATAAAGTGATGCTAAATTGAAACATCAAGGCTATTGGCAACATTTATCCTTAATATTTTCTATATAATTTGCATGTTCATTTATCAATACAAGTAGAAGTGCTATTCAAGTCAAGCGTTATCTATACTAACTTTGGCTTGAATTTATAATTAAATCCTAACCTTCAATTCAAGTTGGATTTGATCTAAAATTATATAAAAATCACTTAAAATTATTTTTCTTTTTCATTCTTTAATATATAATTCAAATTTGAGAATTTAGATGACATTGTTAGCTGTAATTAGGCCAATTGGCTTTTAATTAACGTCACTAACAAATGACACAACCCTATCCCCAATCTTTATTTATTTATTTTTTTTGGGGTTGGATATTGGGGGCGGGTGCGCGGGGGGCGGTCTAAAATATGGTATAATATATGCTATATAGATTAGTCATACAGTAAGGCACCTAGTGTAATTCACATGGTTCTACAGTCCAGTTAGTGTCTTTATAATCTATTTTTATATCCAAAACAAAAATTGAAGATTTATTTAGATAAATTGAGTTTTTAACTTGATTTAAATTCAAATTTTTATATGTAATATGTGTTTGTATTTATACTTATTAATTACTTTAATTTTTGAGATTTGAGTTATTTTTTTATTATTTATTTTATTTTTAAAAAATTGAATTAATTATTACTTATTCTGTACTCAATTCAAATATATTCTACTTATGTAATGTAGTTTTAAATAATATTGATGCTGCAATGAGCTGAATGGTCCGGAAGTCCGGTGGATTGAGTTG
>JACGDI010005314.1:607454-640374 GCA_014898725.1 Jacaranda copaia | reverse complement strand
AAAAAAAAAAAAAGATTTGGATTTGATATTTTTGAATTTGGATTAAATCATATTAGGAAAAAAAAAAGTTTAGAATGATTTTGGGTCAACCCACTTAACCTGAAAGCAACAAGTAAAAAACCTAATAACTCAATAAACCTAACCCAACTCAATCCAACCTGACCCACCTGAAAATAATTGGGATAATATATTATACTATATATAGCACATAGTCTCTTTTGATATATTTCTATTCTCCTACAATGTCTTTTATTATTATTTTCTTAACTTCACAATTATTGGTTTTTTTTTTGCTTTTCTATTCTCTTATATTTTTTTTCCAATTGTTTACTATTTTCTACTTTCCTTCTATTTTAATCTTTATGTTATTCATATAAAAATTAAATAAATATATTAAAAATATTAAAAATTATAGTAACATATAAGAAAATATATGAATGCTCTATTTATTTTATATTCCAAAATATTAGCATGCGATCGAGTGTACCAAAACTTCTATTTGTAAAATAAAAGCTCAATACTCAAATTCAAATCTAATTATGGTTAATTGGGCAAAAATTCACAAACCCACATTCCATTTAGGATTCAGTCCTCACATAAAAAAATTAAAGCTTAACGCCTCATTCTCACTTTTAATTAGCAATCATTCCCTAGCACCAGTAAAATCACCAGATTGACCTCTACTTGAACACAAAACCACCAACAATGGGTAGCCATCTCTTCTTATTGGAAATCGCATCCCTCCACTTGGAATCACGTCCACGCTTCTTACTCATTCTCTCTTCCTTTTTTTTTTTAATAAAATCATCAATTGATTCTTTTTCTCCATTCCTTCCAATTCCTCTCTTTGATTAAAGTACTCATTCACTATGGACTACCTTCTGAAAACTCTCACCTAGTGTCTGAAGCATTCATGTATGGGTTTTCATCTTCTTCTCTTTTTCCATTGGTTTTGTTTCATTTTGCATGCTTCCCTCAAATTATATAAGGTATTTTTTGAGTAAAATGCCAGATCTGTAAGTACATTTGTGATGTATTAGTGAAAGATACCTGAAACCTATGTTTATATATGCATTTGAGATGAAACATACTTGAGTTCATGTTTTTTGTTCTTTAGGTAGTATTTTGTGTATTAAAATCAATAGTATTCATAAATCCTAATATTTTGCTGCTAAAACTTGATTTAGTTTAATTTGTACTTAAATTTTCTGTTTTAATTGTTAGGAACATTGTTTTGAGTTAAACAATAGCTCAATTTTGTAATGATTGAGTTGGTTCACAATACAACTAATATAAGGTATGTTGGCAGCTCGATAGCTCAATTATAAGGCTTATATTCAAAATATGATTTCAAATTTGAAAGGTTTACAGCATGTTTAGCCGTTTGCTATTGTTTGTGAAGAAAAACATAGCATTAATTTATTGAGTGTTGTCTCCATGTATATATGGTACAAAAGTACTCTTTTTTAGTATTTCTGTTTATATTTTCAATATCATAACCTTAAATGTAAGTATATATGAAGATGTTTAAAGTATTTATTTACATAACTTCTGTATTTTCATAAACGAAATTAGAAGCATATAGTCGTTGCTTCATGAGATATTTTTATACTGCAATGAAGGAGTTGGAACCCAAA
The DNA here is from genome assembly GCA_014898725.1 of Jacaranda copaia. Classification (NCBI taxonomy): domain Eukaryota; kingdom Viridiplantae; phylum Streptophyta; class Magnoliopsida; order Lamiales; family Bignoniaceae; genus Jacaranda; species Jacaranda copaia. Next base: position 638,737 of record JACGDI010005314.1, on the reverse strand, counting down.
ATTGGGACACTGACACGCCATAAAACAAACCCCATTTAATGTATTTGAAAATATGCCATAGTTAAACTATTATAGTTTTCATAGAGCGCAAGCAATCATTAGACAATTCAATGTAAGGACAACTTCATTTATCTTTAGTGAAAACATCAAAATTCCTTTTTGGGATCGAGAGTTTTGTTTAGTGTTAAAGTTGTCTCATGTGGGGCAACCTGTCAATGTTGATCTGAAGATGAATTCAGACATTGTTGATTTCTTGTTTTCAAAAAAATTTTGAATGTTAATCACAAAAAAATATTTAAAAGGTTACAAGAATATATGGATAGACATAGTGATGAAGATATTGAAGATTTTGTTAGGTTGTATATACTTTTTGTATTTAATTGTATTTTGTTTCCAATGAGCAACTAATGCCCGCCTCATTTTGTCATCCCTAACATTGATGATCTATCTTCTATCGGGTTGTATGCATAGGGGAAGGTTGCATACAATTTTATAGTTCAAGAATTTCGAAATCACATGGGAGGTGATATGGATAAGGTGCAGAGGAAAAAATATTTTGATGGTTGTACAGTTAGTTTTGTGGTCAGTGTATTTGAAGCTTTAAATTATAAAATTGTTGTCATTTACTGTAAGCAAATATAATTTTTTGCTTTATGAATGACACGGATGACTACATAAGCACATTCTTTCTTTGGGAAAAATAAAATGCTTGCATGCATGCCCACGGTTCTTTCGGTGGGCTGACAACATAATCCTCAAGAATGTGGTTGACGCTAAGAAATCTTTTAAGCAAATTAAAAGGAAAAAGGTAAGAGTTCATTGTTTATGTTTAGAATGATTCCTTGTGAGTTTGAAGTTTGAAAGAAACGTGTAAATTTCCTATTGTAACTTATTATGGCTATCTATCCTTTTCTTGAGGAGGATAATTCGTCACTGTAGGCAATTATTTAGATGCACATGATTACTATTTGAAGTTTACTTTGTTATTGCATTCATAATTCTGTGTGCTTCACACAAGTTCCTATTGTGTCAAGCTATGATGTTTTAAGTTTGGAAGCTTAGTTGAGGTAGAAAAACAAAAAAGTGGAACTGTTGAAGCATATAATTGAAATTTTGTAGAGGAAAGTAAATGTAGGTGATGAGGAAAAGATGGCTGAAGAGGAAAAGGAGAATAAAGACGAGAAAAATGAAAAGGAGGACAATATTAGTGCTGTTGGTGTTCAAAACGGTTATAAGAAACCACGCCTGGAGTTTGTTGTTGATGAGTTTGTGACTTAGAGTGGAGGTGATGATGGTCATAACAGTCATGATGATAATGGTGGTGATGCTAATGCTGATGCTAATGTTGAAGGGGATAAAAAAGAGGAAGATGATATTCCACACGAAGAAAAAAGCAAGAAAAAGCATGACCATACCTCTTCTATTATTCGAGGTGTGAGAACACGAGATGATTGGAAGAAAAAGAGGAAAGATGAAAATTTTATTACACCACCCCACGTTACACCACCAAAGAAAATCAAAATTGGCATCTGTAAAGGCCATGGCAGAGGTAATAGGGCTTCAAAGAAAAATATTGCAGAGATGAGCTAAAGTACAATTAATACTAATGATGCTAAAGAAGTGGCTCAACATACTAAAAAGGGGAAGACTAATGTGAAGACATAAGTGTCAATACTGTTGTGTTTGGTGTTTGGTACTTGATTTCTTTGTAAAAGTACTAGAAGTGTGACCAAAAGGTACTATAAATTAGTTTTTGAGTATTGAAATTACTAAGAAAAAATACTGCCTTCTATTTTTATTTTAACGCAAATTATATATGTTCCATAGGGTGCTATCATTATGTACAAATATGTTTCTATTGAAAGTTTTGGAATTCACCTAAGTGAATTTCGATTGAGAAAAGATTATAGAGGGCACAATAACATTCTTGACAAACAACAAGCATTATTGATTTGTTCTTGTATAAACCCAATTTGGAGTAATAATTCCCTTATACTTGTGTGAATAGTTATTAAGAATTATAAGGTTTTCTTAACTGATAATGTTGACTTGTTTTGTAGTGTCATTACTTGGGATAGACCTGACCACTTTATAAGAGAAGATGTTTTATGTGATTTGTTATTTGGAAAGGAGTTGAGAGGTGATATGATTAATTACTACTTGAAGATACTCTGCATCAACTCTTCCAATGCATCTTCTGGATATGAAATGTGGTGTACATCTACCATTATTCAAGTAAATAATTTTTAAGGTATTTGGCACTGTACATAATAAAATGATTACTAATATCAATATAATTTGTAGACTACCATGTTGAACAAATTGGAGATGATGACCAAGAAACATACAATAAAGCCACAACAATATCTAATGGTTTTTGAGAAAATAAATGTTAGTTCACAAAAGATGCTTGAGCAGCTAAATATGGATGTCCTGACCACGTGTCAGTTTGTTATCTTTCCAATTAAGTATAAGTTCCACTAGTTCCTATTGATTTTGTACACAACCACAAAGAAGTTTACACAGATGAAATCTACTTGGTCCCCTATGTTAAAAGTAATAGCAAGAGTTTATGTAAGTTCCTTGTCTTTTAAAATTATTTATGTAAATAAGTACACAATATATAATAAATGATGTTATTATTACAGTTCACAAGGTAAGTTTATTACAGGATACCTAAGGTATTCATTGGGGTATGATGCTGGAAAAGAGGACCTCCAATATGGCTACTGCTATTAACAAGTTTGTGAAGTGGACTATGGAGTTTATTGTTGTCTTTGGGTTGAATGCTATGCAAAGAACCAAGAAATATTTTTGGGACTACGCAAACTTATGTTTCCATTGATGCATATCGGGCACATATAGTTGCCACAATCCTAGGATATAAGCATAGCTTACTGTATTCTCATACAAAATCTTAGTACTAGTCTTCAGTAATGCAGTATTTCTCTTTGTATTTGCAGTATACATGACCAAACATGAAGTAGTTTTTATGTTATTGTTGGTATGAGTTGTAGTATGAATGAGAATGATGTGGTTAGATATGTTAATACTTTAAAAAAAACTAAAAGATGTGTGATTGTTGGCATTAGTTGTAGTATGGATGAGAATGATGTGGTTAGATATGTTAGTAGACAAGTGGAGTTCATTAAAAAAAAAAGGCAAAATATGAGTATAGAATCCCTTACCATAAGTACACAACATGAACAAACTAGGTACATAAACTTTGCTCCCAAGTACATAAGTGCCCCAAATGCGTACTTTATTTTCTAGATTTTTTATATCATTATTAGCACATGAGGAAACATTTTCCATTTAGCCTAATCTACCTATTTCACGATTATTAGACCATGAAGTATGATCATATGGACTCATTTGGTGATGATATGTTTGGTGATGTAGAAGAGGAGTGTCAAAGTGATGCACTTACCTCATGTGTAAGGGCTTCATACTAGTATGAACAATTCCCATCCATTCCAAATGCGTGCTATGATGAACACATATTTGACAAATCATGCATTTAAAGTTATGGGGTAAGCTATTAGGTTGTTCTACATGTCGATTGAGGCTAAAATCAGCTTTAGTCAAAATAAGTACATAACTTCTGACCACAAGTACACAACATAATTGAAGTTAGTACATAAACCCCATATTGAAGTACATAAGTGCCTAAACTGGGTATTGTTTTTGGACTTTCAATATCATTCTAGGTTCATGAGGGATCATTTTTCATTCGACCTAATCTAGGCATTTCATGATCATTCACGATCATCAGATCATGAAGTATGATCATATAGACTCATTTGGTGATGATATGTTTGGTAGTTGTAGGAGGGGGGCATCGGCGTGATGCATTTGCCTCATGTGTCAATACTTCATACTATTAGGAATGACACCACAAGTGGTGGAATGTAGGTTTTTATGTTCCTAAGCATTTAAACACATACTATCACAACCATATATTTGAAAAATCATGTATTTGAGGTTAAAGGGTCACCAATGTGTTGTTCCACACGTTAATTGAGGTCAAAATCATTTTTTGAAAAAGCAAGTACAGAATCTCTTATAAAACATACATAACAAGTACAAAATGAGTACATATGCCCAGTTTACAAGTATTAAATGCCTAAATGGGTACTTTTCTCTGGATTTTCAGTATCATTCTCTGCATAAGGAGGAGAATGCCTAATCTGGCCTTTGCATGTTCATAAGAGCATAAAGTATTGATGATAGGTTAGGTGGTGGATGGGGTATGTTGTTTTGATGCATTGGCCTCATCCGCAAGGGCTTTATACTAGGAAAAATGACACCATAAATGGTGGGATGTGGGTCTTTTTATTTCCAACACGTACTTTGATGACCACATATTCAAAAAATCATACATTTGAAGTTATGGGATCATCAATGTGTTGTTCCATGCAATGATTGAGGTTAAAATTGGCCTTTGGAAAAGCAAGTACATAATTCTCTATCACAAGTACACAACATGCACAAACTGAGCACGTAAACCTTGTCCCCAAGTACATATGTGCCAGAACTAGGTACTTTTTTCCACATTTTTGGTATCGTTCTTAACACATGAGAAAAAATTTTCTATTTTGCCTAAACTAGGCATTTCACTATCTTCAAGGAATGAAGTATGATCATAAGGACTCATTTGGTGATGATAAGTTCGGTGGTGTGAGAGATGTGTTGTTTTGATGTATTTGTCTCATGCATAAAGACTTTATGCTAGAAAGAACGACACCACAAGTGGTGAGATGTAGGTCTTTGTGTTTCCAACATGTACTATGATGACCACATATTCTAAATATCATGCATTTGAAGTTATGGAATCACAAATGTGTTGTTCCATGTATCAATTGAGGTTAAAATTGGCCTTTAAAAAAGTAAGTACATAATCCCTACCAAAAGTACACAATATGTACAAACTGAGTACATAACATTGTCCCCAAGTACATATATGCCGGAATTGGTTACTTTTTCCACAATTTTAGTATTATTATGAGCACATAGGGGATTATTCTCTATTCAGCCTAATCTAGCCTTTGCATGTTCATGAGAACACTGAGTATTCCACTCAAGACTCATTTGATGATGATAAGTTTGATAGTGTAGGAGGAAGTTTCGTTGTGATTTATTTGCCTCATGCTCAGTGCTTTATACTAGTACATATGATTCCTATCCATTCCAATGGGTACGTTGACGACCATTTATTCAACATATCATGCATATGATGTTATAGGATCACTAATGCAGAGTTCTATGCATTGAATTTAAGTTAAAATCAGCTTTAGGCAAGTTAAGTTCATAACTCCTTAACATAAGTAAACAACATAGTCGAAGTCAGTATATAAACCTTATTATGAAGTAAATAAGTGCTAAAATTGGCTATTATTTTCTAGATTTTTAGTATCATTCTAAACACATGAGAGATCAGTCTTCGTTCGGCCTAATATGAGCATTGCACGATCATTACGCAATCATATGACCATGACGTATTGTACCCAGGACTCGTTTAGTGATGGTAGGTTTGGTGGTGTAAGAGAGGGTGCCATTCTAATTCATTTACCTTAGTGTCAACACTTTATACTAGTAGGAATGATGCCACAAGTGCTAGGATATGGGTCTTAGTGTTCTCGTTCTTTGAAAAATTAAGTACAAAACCCTGGATTATAAACACATAACCATTGCAATCTCAATACGTAAATGCAGTTCTAAATTACTCAAATACTTAAACTGGGTAATTTTTTGGGGATATCTAGTGTCATTGTCAATAGAAAAAATGTAATATATTATACTATAAGCAATATCAAACATTCCAACAAAAAGTCAACTAGTATTATTACATAATAGTTTGAATAGACTAGATCAAACATGTCCTTCAAAAAGGAAAAATTAGCAGTTGTCATTAGTCTCTGAGCACTATGCAATCCTTCTTACATTGATTGTATCCCCTTGATGATCCCTTTTCTTGCTGATTAATAGTAAATAAAAAAAAAGATATTAGTTATACAATAATGAAAAAAAGGTATATCAAGCATACAATTCAACATAATGGTAAGCAAATACATTAGCAAGGTCAAGCTAATCTATGTAGTTGTAGCTTCTTTGTATGTACGACGGTTATGCCCACTTCTACCACATTGCCTATATCTAACTGATCGAACATCGATTTGAGATGGAAATATTTGTGTCCTCTTAAGATGTTGTTGAGGTCTCACATCAGGTGCATAACTGGTCTGTTCTTTTACTGCTTTAAATGTGTTTAGGTCAAAAATAGATAAATAATAAATAAATAAAAAAGATATTAGTTACATTAATTGTATCCCTTTGATGATTCTTCTTTATGCTAAAACAATGATATTAGTTACACAGTAATAATAAGAAGGTATATCAAGCATACATATGCAACATAATGGTAAGCAAATACATTAGCAAGGTCAAGCTAATCTAGCTAGTCATAACTTCTTTGTATGTATGACGGTTATGCCCACTTCTACCACGCTGCCTACATCTGACTTCTCGAACATCAATTTGAGATGGAAATCTCTGTATCCTTTTACAACCTGATTAAGGTCTCACATCAAGTGCATAATTGGTTGGTTCTTCTTATGCTTTGATTATGTTTAGTTCAAAAATAGGTATAGAGTTAAGTACAAGTTTGTATGCTTGTTGATGCATCCCAACTCGATAGTATTGATTAGTAAAGTCATACATCGAGAGTGATTTAGACTCAATACATGCACAAGCATGCTTTCAAGGCATTCTATTAGCTTACCATGCCTGACATGAACAACTCCAGCTCCGTAAATCTACAACATAGGATTTTTCATGATCATTGACCTCAATGTTCCAACCACTAGATTTCTCAAATTTTAGTGTACGAGAGGCCACATAATTTACTGCTAGTTTTTTCTCCTGCTTCGGGCATAATACTCTAGTAAGTTTATTACCTTCTTCTCATTGATCATGCATCACAACCCTGATTTGTTTGCGTATATGATCCGCCAAGGCTGCAATAGGCATAGCTTATGTTGATTTAATCCAATTATTCCAATATTCCGCCTAATTGTTGTTTATTACTCCCCATCTATCACTTGCAAATAAAGAATTCGCCTAACATTAGTACTCTGACTATATGATGAAGTCTTTAGCAAGAGGCATGGACTATACTGTATTATTTATATGCTGAGTATACTCTTGCCTTGTAGGAGCATATTCAGGTTTTATAAAAATAGATGCCCAATGTTTCTTGTTGTAAAGGGTGTACTGTCTCATTACCTGAAATTAAAACTATATGATCGTTAGATTTCTTGAACTATTACTTGGATATTAAATTAGACCAAGACATAGATTTCAATAAAATCTTACTTGCTTTTTGAAGTTATCCACGAAGTGTCTCAAATAGTATGCATGATGGCTGCCATGAAATACCATGGGGATGGCTTTAAGAACCCCAGTATGTCGGTCAGAGAAAAAAGTGAACCTCCTGAACTCTGTGCTATGGTGAGAATATAAAATGCTCCTCAACTTCAAGTAAAACTACTCCCAATTAGTATCATTTTCAGCATCAACAACTACATATACTAATGTAAATGGATCATCATTGGGATTTTTGGTGACATCATTAAGTAAGTATTCTTTATACTTATTCTTAATGTGAGCGCTATCTAAGAAAATCAGTAGTCTAGTTTCATTAAGAAAGTCGACCAAATAAGTTGTGAAATAGAAAAATAATCATTGAAATTTTAGGCTCACTGGGTCAATCTCATAATCCACAACACTTCCAAAATTCCGCCCCATGAATATCATGCATAGCTATTTCCATACCTAACCATGCTTTATGGTATGGAATTTCTATGCCAAATTCTCTATGAATATATTTCAACACATTGATAGGTTGGTAACAGGGCTCTCATCTCAAATTTTCTTTTGCTGCATTAGCAACCCAGGAAGATCAGCTTTAGGATGTCCCTTTGTACGAAGACTACACTTATTACATGTATGTTCTAGGTTACATTTTTGAATACCAAAGAGTTTGTCAACTTCATGCTTTTTTTTAATACCAAAGAGTTTATCAGCTTCATGCCTTGAGGTATATATTCTTCGTTGGCAATTATCATTGTTACAAATTGCTATAATCTTTTTTTAATCATTTTTCTTATATATAAAGGACGTTTTAGTAGCAACAACATATTTTTTAAGTTTAATTTTAAACTCTTCAGCATCTTGGAGCATTTGGCCCTCTCCACAAGTGCAATGACTCCAAGCATCAATTGAATTCTTTTGTAATGCTAAATCTTATTGTGACTCACTTGTGGAGGGAATGCCCTTCTCTATTTTATTTCTAAATGGGTGCTCATTGCAAAGAAATAACATGGTCAAATATATAACAATTCTAAATAAAGTGCTGCAAGATCAGTACATAAGTACTCAGTAATTTTAGTATTCAACAACAAAATAACTGGGTACTTAAATAAGATCAGTATTTCAAATAGAAGTAGTAAGTATTGAAATAAACAATTTAGGTACTTAAATAAAGGAGATAAGTACTGAAATTACTGAATCCAATATTTAACAAAGAAGACCTCAGTATTGAAATAAAAAAATTTAGTATTTAATATAGAAGGCCTAAGTACTAAAACACAAATATTTAGTATTCAACGTAGAAAAGCACAAATATTGAAATGAACAAATTTAGTACTTAACACACAAAACCTAAGTACTAAAACACGTAACAACAAATTATCTATAAGATAGCAGTACATAACTAATAATGCAGACAAGTACAAATTGGGACTATGCAAGTATGCCACATAATAAAGGTAGTACAAAATTGAAGATATGAAGTACTTACTTGCTTGTATAGCTACTTTGCCTTCCCCTTCCACTAGGTTCAGTTTCTCAAACAGCCATTATGTCAACTAAGGTCATCTTTAAACACAAATGTAGGCAAATCATGTTGGACACATCCTCATCAGCATTCAAAGTCACGTATGTTTTTTGATGGGGAGCGAGGAATTGCACTGTGTGGAAATGAGGAAAAATTTCACATCATTTTTTTTTCAGTTGGAAATACAGTCCCACTAGAGTCATACTCTCAAAAATGGACATGATATAGAGTCCCTCATTATATATACAACCCCCTAATAGTTGAATTTGAGGTTTTTCCTCACTACCTGACATTTTTAGGTTAAAAAAAATTAAAAAATTGTTGCGTGCCAAAGATTACAATGACGCTTTATTGTGCAACAATGGAGACAAACTAGGCTTCTTTCTTGTTGTAGTCGATTGCAGAAAATGAAAAAAAAAAAGAGGGGGAGGGTAGAGAAGCACTGTGTTCCACCGCAAGAGGAAAACAGAAAACAGAAGACAAGGAGTTAGAGAGATGAGTTGGGACATTAGGATTTAGGAAGGAATAAAAGGAAAAAGAAAAACAAATTAGAGGCCATTTTCGTCATTTTAGTCCTTGTGGAGTGAATACTAAAATCAAACTTCACATGGGGAGTTGGAAATAAGAATTGCTCGCTTGGAGACTGAACACCAAATGAAAAGTAGGTTTAGATATTCTTAATTAAGTTTCCCATCTAATTATCCAAATGGACCAAGCTTCTCACCCAAAGAATAATCTATTCTCACTCTAAATAGAACTTTCACCACCATTACCAATCTGCCATTACTATTGCTATAACCATCATCGCCACCCAACACCATCATTGCATCTCTTGCTGAGTGACCTAAGTTCTTTATCATTTGATGTTGATAGTGATTAATTGATTAATTTTAATGTTAATTTAAATATTGATTGATATTGATGGAAAATTTGAAATTAAATATTAATTTTAATGTAAGTTTAAAACATCGATATTAGAGCTTGTAAATATAAAAATGAAATATATAGATTGGGGTTGGGTCAGGTTTATCAAATTGGGTTGGATTTATTTGGTTATTGGGTGCCTTAATTAAAAATAATGTCAACTCGAACCTTATTGCATTTTTTGTGGTTCATGTTAGAGTTGAGCCTTTGGGGTTTTACTTTGAGTTAGGTTAAGTTTGAATTTGATATTTTTATGTTATACCTTTTTCTTAACCCAATCCAAACCCACCCGAATTGATATCCAATAGAACTTCATCCTCTATACATGAATCAACCTAGTTTCAGTTTTTTTTTTTCAAAAAATTATTATCTCAAATATCTAAATAATTAACAAGGAATTATTTCTTTTTAGCCCTTTTATTCCCATGCCTTTGACTATTTTGGTTATTATATTTCAAAATTATTCATTTTAATATAATTTTTAAATTTAAATGGTAAATTGTATAATTTTAAGAGTTCTTTCTTTATAAAGTTTAACTTTATTATTATTTGACTTTCTCAATTTTTGTAGATCAAAATAATTTTTCTTTGAACGTAAATACCTTAAGAATGTAAAAATAATAAGATTGTATGGCAATGGGGCGAGTTAAAATCAGAATCTGTGCTCAACTCGTCCCGAATGGGACAAGTTTGGGGTGGCTAAACGAGGTGTGCGTTGGGGTATGGGGTGTGATTTTCATAACTTGAATTATTTGGGATGGGGTATGGGGTTTGCATAACCTGCCCCACCATCCTGGCCCATATAAATATTACATAATAATATTATTATATATAATTTATTTTATATTTTTTTATTTCAATTTATTGTCACAAACTCACAATATATAAAAATTTAGATATTGTACTGGTTATTACTTAAATTCTACTCTTATCACTTATTTTGCTACTAGAACCTAATTTGCTTCTAGACTCTTATTATGTTTGCATGGATTTTTTATTTTTATACCTGAAATTTGTATTTTAATTGCTGTCAAGTAGTTCTAATTTGATACTTTTATTAACTGGTTTCAATTTTTTTAATTCTTTTTGGGTTGGTGGGTTAAACTCACCATCCCAATAGGATGAGGCGGGGCGGGTTAGGGTGGGGCAAGGTATGGGGCGGTGTATGGTCTCGTAGGGCAGGATATGGAGCAAGTTTTGACCCGTCCCACTATCGTTCCTAATTATCAAATCAAGAAGATTGGTCTTACAACAAATTAAAAGAATACTGTTCACACAAATTTTGTTATCTCCAAAACTAAATCACAAGACAAAGAAAATAATGGACAAATTAAATTTATATTAAAGAATATATGAGAATTACAATTTATTAGAGAAAAATATAAATTCTCTAACAAAACTAATCTTCTAATTCTTCCCCCAATATATGATCCAAAGGCTTGATGTTTGTTCTTAGATATATTGTAGTATCTTTTGAATTGGTAAAAGACACTATAAAATTTTTTTGAAACTCGAACCTTAACTTCAAGATCAAGGACATGATGACTTGATGTTTTGAAGAAGTATAGGACCTTCGCGGTAGCAATACGTCATCGCCGCAGAAACTTGAAGTTTAAAAACTTGAGTCTAGAAGATTGAAAATATATGAATATGTATATGAGCATATCTGAATATACGAGTCTCTATTCACCCCTTTATATAAGTATTCAGTAGGAGACTTTGAAATGATTTGAACACATTTGGTAATTATCTTTTTGATGCATATATTAAAAGATAATATTAAATATTCTTGACTTAATTGAACTACATTCTAGATGTGCCATGTGTCCTAACTTGATTAGCTTGAGATCGCTAGTTCACTAGACTTGATTTGATTGACATGATACATCCCCATCTTAACACTTATCAACATTTGATTTGCATAAAATAAATATTAACATATTAATTAAAATTAACTATTTATTATTTGAAATTAAATTTAATAAATTCCAATACATAAATAGAAAATTTTAAATTAACAACTAATATATTATTTACACATGTTTTTTGTCAATTGGCCTAAAAATTAAGCCGTCTACAAATACAAATATCAAATCAAAGAAGATGAAATTACAAACTTCACAACACAACAACCAAGAGGCATATATAAGGTACGTGCACATAAAGATACCCATTTGGGTCAAATACAAAACTTTCCATATAATATGGAAAACTTGATGCCACTGGGCTACAAGCCACTGAACATTTGATTGATACAAATTTTCTAGTAAGAAATCATTTGATTCATCCATATTTCATTTTATCTACTGTATATATTTGTTATTATTATAATTGCTTTATTTTATTAAGTTTGAATAGTTAAATTTATTCATTTTTATATTTCATTTTTAATTAGAATCGTTTCTCGTGCTTTGACGGCCAAATGTCAGATGAATTTTGTGTTTTCAAAGCTAGGGAAATGCATGATTACAATTCAAAAGCACCAAAATAGTTCAAAAATATATTTGGATATATTCTACAAATTAAGAAGTATTTCCAGTTATAAACAAGAGAATACTTTATACCAATGTAATCTGTGTTAAATTTTATTGTTTAATATTTAATTAATAATCCTAATTATGAATAATTTTTTCGTGATTTTGTCTCATTATATTGAATTTCCTTTTACTTGCAAATAATTTCAATTTATGTTGTTGTAAAATTAATTCAATAATAACACTCGACTAAAATATCCCATATGCTGAATTATTAGACATACACACCCACACAAAGGCTCTTTATTCATATACAGATATCAATTTTTCTACAATAATATCAAAAAAATAATAATAATAACTCTACTTAAAATTGTACGAATTTATCTTTATATTCGGTATTAACCTTTTACATCTAACTCTTTTACTTAAAACTAAGAAAATGGAAAACTAATTATTCTTGTTCTTTGTAAAATAACAAAAAAACCCGTCGAGTCATTACTTGCACCATAGTTCATACGTGGTTGATTATCGAATTATTTGATTTGATGCAGTGGAAATTACCAAATAAAGTGCGGCCATTTGGTCCAACAAAATCTAATTTTAAAAAAAATAAGTGAATTGAGTTTTAAATCAGATCATCTGAGTACAACAATGTAACTATATGTTATACTTGGATATTAAATTTTAGTATAAAAAAAATAATTCCCTCAATTCGAATGATAGAATTTGTTCTTCATTTTTTAATATTTTTTCTTTTTTCTTCCGACAAGATTAATATCCAAATATAATTCAAAAAAGAAGAACAAACAAAATATAGTTAGTTGATATGATGGAGTGTTGGTTCTAAGAAAAAGTAGGAGTGTAAATGAGTTGAAATAAATCTGAATCTAGCAAGCTCTAGTTTGGCTTGTCAATTTACTCATGAGCTTGAGATCAGGCATGTACTTGAGCTTGATTGAGCCTAAACAATTAAGCTGAAGTTTGGCTCGATGAAAGACAAAGCTCGTTGTAGAGAAGCAAAAAACCTCAATTGTATAGGCTTGAATTAGCTTGAAACACAATTCATAATTATAAACTTTTTAAACAAATTTATTATTTGTCTAAAAATAAAAAATAAATTATTATTATTATTATTACTACCACCACCACCACCGTCGTCGTCATCATCATTGTTATTGCTACTGCATATTTATTTTTATGGATTTTATTATGTGAGCCTATATTGTAACTATACATATAAAATAAAAAAGATTTATTTAGGCTCACAAACTTTTCGAGTCGAATACTGTTAGCTCAACTTAGCTTATTTGACTGACGAGTTTGAGTTCGGCTTGACTCGAGCTTGAAAAGATTGCATCAAATTCAAGCTTTTGTTGAATTGAGCTCGAATTATTCACTAATTATCTCAACTCATTTACACCCTTGGAAAAAAAAAAGAATGAAGTAAGTTGAAATATGTATATGTTATATGTCTAAATCCAAATGATTTTGCATAATTGAACAAGTAAATTTCTTAATTAAGGACAACAATTGCGCAAGTTCCTCTAATTGGCCGCAACTAAGCAGAATATTTAGATCATGGGACGAAGAGTACAACAATTGCCCAAGTTCCCCTAATTGGCCGCAACTAGGCACAATATTTAGATCATGGGACGAAGCAACAATACTATATTAAGATAATTAAAATGCACGAAATAGCGTAACATCGGCAATACCATGACTTCCTTCCCACTGTATTATACTGTATTTAATTATTTTTTCTGGTTACTTGGCTGTTGAAAATGGCATATTATATTTGTAAACTGAACTTAAGATTTACTCTATATATTAACTAGCGGGATAATTTTATTCTGGTCCTAAAGTATGTCACTAATTCAATTTTGGTCATTGTGTTTTAACACGTTTTACATTGTGTCCCCAAGGTTTTATGTTTTCGTTTAATGTTGTCCCTCAATCAAGTCAGTCATTTGATAGTTAACGGCTGACTCACACGATAAGCACATGACTGCAAGGTTGTGTTAGAATTCCCATTCCCTTCTGAAATCATTAAGTTCTAAGAGAAGAAAGAAGCCTAACTCAAAAATCTCCAAATCAAGAGAAAAAACCCTAGCTTCCAATTGAGACCCATTCCCCCAATTAAATGAAGGAATTCCCACTGATTTAAGTTTATTTGCGCTCGGTGCTAAGCATTCTTCAAGTGTCAAGCAAAAACAAAGAATTGCTCTTAGTGCTATGAATGGCGCGAAGGAAAGACTCAAACCATGGGACACCCAACTATGGTGAGTTTTCTCTAAAGATTACTTCACAATCAGAATATATCGTTTGTTTGATGTTTTGTGTTGAATAAGCTAGCCAAGCTTTGTATGTAATATGCTTGCTTTAAGATGGGATATTGTCAATTTTCTTGCTTTAATTGTAATGTTCTTTTCTATTAAATTATAAGTTGGAAACTACAATTACTATTAAATTATATTTATTGTTAAATTATGTGTTGGAAATTTGCTTGCTTTATATGTGATATGCTTTTCTATTCTTAATCTAGGGAACTGTCAAATTAATTTATTATTTGTCCTGGGGGATATTTTGGAAATGATATTCTAGAAGTTTGTTTTAGTGGATTATTTAATTGATTTTTGATTGTGTGCACAGTTCTAGTGAATTTAGTTATTTCATTTTGTAACTTTTTTTTGGGAATTTTTGTTTATTATGCAGATTTAGTTGAGGATGGCATTTCTTTATTTAATATTACATTATATCATGGGGTTTAATGAAAGCAGATCCTATAGGTTACTATGAAGGGGGTAACATAGACTACTTTGATAATGTAGATGTAGATATGTTCGGGATGATTGAACTTAAGGAGTATGTTAAGGAGATAGGTTATGATAAATACACATTAGATTTTGGCATAAGTATTGGCACAATTTGTGCTTGGGTAGCAAATGTCTTAATAAAGATGTTGGGTGTAAATAAGTTGAGTTGAGCTTGAATTTGGTAAGCTTAAACTCAACTCATTAATTAAATGAAGGCTCAAGCAAGCCTTATCGAGCTCAACTCCATAACACTTATTACAGAGAAGTAGAAGAACTCAATTCGTATAAGTTTGGATAAACTTTAGCTCATATAGGTTTGTATTAGTTCAAATTCATTAAGACCAAAAATAAAATATATAATTATAAATTTTTCAAAAAAAAATTGTTATTTTCCTAAAAGTAACAAATAAAATATTATTGTTATTATTGTTATTATTTAGTTATCTTTATGGACCTTATTATATATAACTATATATACAAAATATAAAAAATCTTATTTAGGCTTGCAAGTTTTTCAAGCCGAATATTATTGAGTTCGATTTGGCTCATTTGATTGATGAGCCCAAACTATTCATGAATCGTCTTAGCTCATTTACATCCCTAGTTATAGTGAATCATTTACCTAGGGATAAGGCGGTGGAAATTTACGTAGAGCATCTTGACCAAACAGCTAAAAATTTACGTAGAGCATCTTGACCAAACAGCTGGGCATGGAGATGGGAATGACCAAACAAAAGGGGGAGATGAAGTACTAAACCAACTCTTTTCAAAGTTAGAGGATGATAATCTAATGATTTACTTTTCATTTCTAGATGATGCTCCTTTGCCATAGGATTGAACTGATATTCCAGTCCAACTTGTATCATCTCTTTCTAAATTTGCTCTTTCTTTTATTTTTTATTCTGATTTTGAATGTGATGATTTTACTAAAAGTGACTATGATATGGGAAAGCATGATAGGCTATTTGATAGGTACGTAGATCCAAATGCTAAGTTTGATAGGTTGGAAAAAGGCAAGGGAGTGAGTGATGACATGTATGCTCAGATGGAGGCTGGGAAAGAAGATGAGTTTGAAGATAGTGATGAGTTTAAGAGTGCGATGAGGTTTGACGAAGATGAACTAAATCCTAAGTATCCAAAGTGCAATTCGAAAAAAGAAAATAAGGACCCTGAATTGAAATTAGGCCTTATTTTTAGTTCAAAAAGTGAGGCTAAGTTTGTGATTCAAACATATTCCCTTAGGAGAGAGATGCAGGTTCATGTTCCTAAAAATGATAAAAGGAGGTGGTTAAGTGCAAGAAAGAGGGCTGTGGGTGGTATGTACATGTTTCACCCATGCAGAATGATAAGTATTGGGAGTGGTTTCTTTCTTTACTTGAAGATAACATACGCTTTGAAAATCAATATGCTTGGACCTTTATGAGTGATAAGCAGAAAGGATTGATACCAGCTTTTGAGAGCTTGCTACCTGATGCAGAAAATAGGTACTTTGATTTAGTTGTTTCAGTTTTTATGTACTTATATATTCATTCTTTATTGTACAACTTATTTTTTTTCTTTTATGTGTTTGAAAATAGGTTCTATGTGAGATACTTACATAGCAATATGAAGAGGGATAGATTTACTAACCAATCAATCAAGAATGCACTTTGGGCAGCAACTAGAGCAATAAGAATTGAAGAATTCAAAGTAAAATTGAAAAAGATGAAAGAGCTTGATGAGAAGGCATATGATTTGCTGGTGAAGAAACCTCAAATTAATGGTCCAGGTCACATTTTAGCCCTCAATTGAAATGTGATGTTCTTCTGAATAATATGTGTGAGAGTTTTAATTCTTTTATCTTACCTGCTAGATATAAACCAATTCTTAACATGTTGGAGACCATAAGAAACTTGATCATGACTAAGATGCAAGTGAATAGGGATAAAGCAAGGGGCTAGGATGGTCTTATATGTTCAAAAATAAAGAAGTTGTTGGAGAGAAACATGAAGGATGCTATTTTAGTTATTTGGTGTAGGAATGAAGAGCCAGAAGCATATGTGCATGACGTTTACAAGGTTAGCACATACTTGAGAGCTTATGAGCATGTTACTTTTGGAGTGAATGGTCTTGAATTATGGCCTATTAGTGATCTACCAGCCCTATTGCCACCATTAAATGAAAATAGGCTCGGCAGACCAAAGATGTTGAGGATAAGAGAGCTTGATCAGCTACCAGCTCATTCTAATCCAACAAAGCTTAAACGAGTCCGAAAATCTTTGAAATGCAATAAATGTGGACTGTTAGGCCATAATACAAAGAATTACAAGAAAAAAGATGCCTCAGCTTTTGCCTCACATGAAGCATTGCCTAAAGTTTCTCTTAAGATGACCTCTGGAGTCTCTTAATCCCCTCTATTGATGTTTGTAGTAGTGCTTCTTCTACTGCAGAAGTAAATATTGGTGGTTCAAGAAAAGAGAAATTGCTTGTAAGCTTTAATTGATATATATATATATATATATATATTCTTAACTATATACATTTTTTTATTATCACTAACAAACTAAAGTTTCGGTTTTTCAAATTAGAAAGAACTTGTTTGTCAAGATAAAAGGGAATTCAAACAATATATCTTCATTAATTATAAGTGTCAAACTTTTTGCTTTTATACTTTTTGGTTTTGTTTTGTTTTTCATATTTTTATTCACATGTCAAATATTATAATTCATAGGTGAGTCAAACTTCAAACATGAATACTCAAGCGATTGTGAGAGGTGGTATGAATTTTGTGATGGTTTCTAACCTAAAAGCTGTAGTTGGAAATCAAAAGAAAAAACAAAAAGATGGATCCAAAAAAATTGGAGGAAAAGGATAGAATTGCGATGGTTGATTAGGGTTGAGTAGATTGTAGTTTATTTTGTAGTAATTTGGTGATAGATTGTTTGGATTTGTGGATTATAGTGTATTTTGTTATGAATTTGTGGATTGAGGGCTGATGAACTACTTGTTTTAAAAAAAACTTATTCTATAAAACATTTGGTTTTCTATTTTCAGTTTTTCTTAGCATTTGTTTGTTGTTCTTGCTGTTGTGCAATCTATTTTCTATTTTCCTTGGCATTTGTTTGTTATTCTTGCTGTTGCGGTTGTTGCACAAATCCTGCATAATGGAATTAGGCTACATAGTTCTTGTGGTTACCTTGACACTGCATAGATTTTGTAGAAGTTTTGGTTTGAGATTTATTTTTTTGGTCCCCTCTATTTTTCAACTGCTGCTACAAAGAGGAAAAGCCTAGCAATAAGGAAATTGGCTAAGATTTATCTTTCTTCTTCTTTTTCTTCTTCTTTTTTTTTTTCCTTCTGTTTTTCTATATTTTACTTCATTTTTTAAGGAAATTGGATGAGATCTTTCCTTCTTCTTCTTCTTCTTCTTTTCCTTATATTTTTCTATATTTTACTTCATTTTTTAAGGAAATTAGTAGGATTATCTCTTAGTCTTCAAATATGTAAGGGAAGTAAAACAATATGCATAAAGAAAAAACAGTAACAATAAACATAGAAGTAGGCATTAAACTAACATGAAAAGAATAATTACATAAGCCCCAATGTGTTCACATTTTTTTCCTAAATTGTTATCATTCAACACCAAAAACCTTATCACTATTGCAAATAAACCAACAATAATTGCTAATACAATTAAAACACTAACTTTTTTCTTCTTCAATCCGTCAACTTCTTTCTCTTGGAACTTTACTTTGCTCTTCATTTTCCTCAATTTGATCTTCAATTTTTTGCCATACATCAAGGGTTCATTTAATTGCTCTTCTAGTTTCTTCTTTTTGCCAACAATCCATGAATTAATTGTTTGGACCTAGGGCACATTTCAGGGTCCAACTATATAAAAACTCCACAATAACCCCTAGTCTGAAAAAAATAATAAAAAAAAGAAAAAGTATAATTAGCTTGTTAATCACAAATATAAACTAGGTCAAATGAAAAAAATAAGGACTTACCCTATAATTTGGACATACCCAATACCTCCTTCTAGGATTCAAATGTGTCCAACTAGTTTTCAATGGAAGTTGTATCTCACATCCATAATAATTTCTTCCCTTTGTGCAACTCCATTATTAAGACCGCTTGAAGAGGAGGAAGATGCCATTTTTGTTGCCAAATAATCAAAGGAGACTAAAACCTAGTAAATATTGAGGGAAAAGGGGAGAGCATAGTAAATGTGGAGGGAGAGAGGCACAAATCTAGTGAGAAAGACGCCAAAACTTCTCTCCAATTCTCAATTGTTAACTATTAAATGACTGACTTGACAGAAGGATGATATTAAATGAAAATATGGAACCTTGGGGATACAATGTGAAACATGTTAAAATAAGGGGACCAAAATTGAATTAATGGCATACTTTAGGGACCAAAATTGAAATTATTTGTATCCATAAATATACACATATATGCATATATAAATAAAGAGAAAAGGAGAATAGAGTTAAAAAAAATTAGATTTTTATATATCATCATGATTTAACTAAATAAAATATTATAAACAAAATCAAGAAATAATTATAATTAAGTGAGTACATTTTCATTCTAGGAAATTTAAATGAAAAGTTAAATTAATTTTATCTAATATGTATGAACTTGATACTTGATGAAACTTGTATATCAATAAGAATAATATTTTTACTCTTTAAAATTTCTTCTATCAAAATATTTTTTACTCTTTAAAAATGATCCATTAATGTCATGAAATGCAATATTCCTTAAACCTGTCATGTCTTGCTGGCAGCGAGGAATCTAATTAATACATTCGATCATTTGCAACAGTTTTGTTATTAGTACATAATTAGGTCAACTCCACGACTTTCCTAAGAATAATGAAAATATTATCAAATTTTGTATTCTTAAATATTAATAAAACTTGACAGATTAGAGCTTACATCTTTAAATGCCAACTAACTGGCTGTTTAATTGTGCTCGTTGCCAGCCATGAATTAGATTTTGCCTCGAATCATCTAAGTCAAACACCTTCCTCATCAAATTCTTACCTACACCAATTATTTTTACATCAAACGAGAATAATCATCACGCTACCTAAGCAAATTCATTTTTCCATTAATGTGATTAGTGGAAATGGGTAAGAAACCGTCAATATATTTTAAGATCCACTAGTCAACAAGTCTCTAAATAGTGGGAGTGTAAGTCGAACCTAAGAGGTCAACGATTCCAAATGATGATTAAGGGTATGAAGTCAAGAGTATTAAAGATGGTATAATGTGTAAAAGGTGGGATTATATTATGGGTAACTAGGTAGTGTGAGTACATTCTCTCTTGGGTCCTAAATCAGCTATTAATCTTGTAAGTAATGGGGATGTATTTATAATTATCTGTTGATATATTCCAGAATAATCTATTCTAGGCAGCGTTTGAGGATCCATGTGTCCCCATTCAAGAGCTACGGTTTTGGGTTATATGTATCTCCTGTCGGGCAAGATTTCAACTCGTGTAAAAAAGTGAAAATTTAGTAGAGTTATTGGGAATTTTTAATATTCTTGAGGTACCCTCATTTAAATGCTCCTTATTGTTTGATGTCTAATATCATAACATAAAAAATTAAAAAAAAAGAGTAAAAGATGAAGTGTGTGTATATGTATATATGTATGAAGAGACGACCACAAAAGTGGAATTCCATAAAATTAATCATATTGATACAAGTTATGTGTTTCTTGCAATTTTGAAATATGGCCGAGTGGTTAAATGTTTATGAAGTTGGATATGATAAGGTGGGTCAACAATATATTATAAGTAGTTTCTATTATTCAAAGCATGTGCATAAACATGCTTACCTCTCCGTAATTATTTTCAACAACATTCAAAGAATTATCAAAAGCATTTCATGGTGACTTTTTGCTGCAAGTAAAACTATTGTGTGTGTGTAAGCTAGCTCTTGCAATTTGTTGGGGGCAAACAGTTATTGTACAAGCTGCTTAGATCTCCCTAGTCAGCTGTATTCTTCAAATATAGAAATATATACATATGACAACCTCAATAAGTGAAAGAAATATTATTACAACTATCCTCCTAACCCCTCCTCCCCGTGTGGATAATGGTGTGTTTCATGAGGTGATTTTTATAAGGATAGTGACCTAATTAACAACTAAATTAAGCACCAACTAATGTCAACTTATCTTGAAATGTTAGTAGGAAATGCTAGCAATTTATTAATTAATTGGCAATTTTAAAAAGCAAATGGTCATTCTTGATGACTTCGATAAACGAAATCTATATATAGTAAATTGAAATTTCAAAAGATTGGCCAGATAAAAGACGTTTTATTCTAAAATACTTAATTAGAGACCAGCATAGTTTGGATCTAAAAATTTGAAGACAAAAATTATTGTGCTAGTTCTTAGCACCAATGTGGATATGAAAAATTTCCTATCCCATCGATGCTCGAGACAGTGCTCAAATTAAAATTTGAGTTTTTAGTTATTTTTTTATAGTTTTTAGTTTGAGCCCACTAAATTTAAGAAATTCACTTTATGTGGACTTCATGGACTATTTTAATTAATCGTATTGGTCTTTTTCCTCATATGGCTTTAGATCCCTTAATTAGATACATCGTTACTTCTCAAAAAAGTCCTTTTTTGACCCTAACAAAAGCACCCCTTATCCTAACAACCAAAAAAAGGACATCCCTTCATAGTTTATGTTGTGACAATATGCATGTCCGTCCGTGATGTTAACAGACTTGTAGAATGCAAGAAAATATATAGAATGATCAATCCATATTATTATATATTAATGTTACCATGCAGTACTGGATCCAACAACTATAATAGTCTGGAATAGATGCATTAATTATGACTACATATGTAGTATTGTTGGCAATGGCGTGGCGTCGGTGGATAAGATTAGATTGTCCGAATTAGCATCACGTGTCTGTCGCATCGGATTGACTCAGATTTTTACCCTAACAAATAATGAAATAAACCCTCACAACTCATAAGATTAATATTGGGGTTTCTACTGTGGGGTACTCTCAGACATATCTGAAAGTCGAAATCAATCAAAAATCGTAATTTAATTTTTGGTACGAAATATCGACAATATAGACAGAGTAGATTTGACTATTTTAACCTCGGATAAATCTATAAAATAGTTCACTGTGCTACACATCAACAATATGTCGTTACTGTTATTAGCGATTATTAATTGTAATATTAAAAAAATGTCGCTACTGTTACTATTAGAAAAATGCTAAAAAAAAAGAATCTCTGCTGTTGTTAGCGATTATTGTTTAATTGTAATATAAAAAAATACTACAATTTATTATTATGTAAATTATAATATTAAAAAAAGCTACAATTTATTATATTCATAAAAACGAAAAAGAATTGCTAGTATTATTAACCATTATTGTGTAAATTTTAATATTTTTAGCGACTAAATTGTAATATTGTAAATTGTAATATTCATAAGCAAATAATAAATTGTAATACTTAAAACATAATAATTGCTACTATTATTAGCAATTATTGTAATTTTTAAATTATTTTAATATTATTAGTATAAAAAATAATCGCTACTATCATTGGTGATTATTGTGTAAATTTTAATATTAAAAAAAATCACTACTATGATCAACAATTATTATGTAAATTGTAATATTAAAAAAAATGCTATAACAAATTGTAATATTCATAAGCCAAAAAAAATTTAATATTAAAAAAAGTAATCACTTGTATTATTAACTATTTTTTTAAATTGTACTATTAAAAAAAAAAAAAAGAACCGCTACTATTGTTAGCAATTTTTGTAAATTGTAATGTTAAAAAAATAATCTCTACTATTTATTTATTATTAGCATAAAAAAATTGCTACTATTATTAGATTATTGTGTAAATTTTAATATTAAAAAAAATCACTGCTAATATTAAAAAAAAGGATCTACCACGATTATTAATTATTGTGATTGTAATATTAAAAAAAATGCTACAATAAATTGTAATATTCATAAACTAAACAAATAATAATTGTAATATTAAAAAATGTAATCGCTACTATTATTAGTGATATTTTTAAATTATAATATTAAAAAAAAGAAGTGCTATTATTATTAGCTATTATTATAAATTGTAATATTAAAAAAATAATCTCTACTATTTATTATTAGCATAAAAAATCGCTACTATTATTAGATAATTGTATAAATTTTAATATTAAAAAAATCACTAAAAAAAGGATCGCTACTATGATTAGCGATTACTCTATAAATTGTAATATAAAAAAATGCTACAATAAATTGTAATATTCATAAGCTAAAAAAATAATAATAAATTGTAATATTAAAAAAATGGAAAAAAATTGCTACTTCTATTAACAATCATTGTGTAAATTGTAATAAAAAAAATAATCGCTACTATTATTTTAACAAAAAAAATTAACCACTACTACCATTAATGATTATTTTAAATTGTAATATTAAAAAACATTTGTAAATTATAATATTCATGGAGAAAAAAACAATCGCTACTATTATTAGCGATTATTGTGTAAATTGTAATATAAAAAAAATCACAACGTAAATTGCAATATAGAGCAAGTTAGATTATTTTGTATAAAAATTATTTCAATAAAGTCGTTTTATCAATCCTATAGAAAAAATGTTTGCTTTTCCATTTAGCGACTTAAGGCGATGTACTTAAACGTCAACCAATTATATTATGCCAACAACTTATTTGGTACAATTGAGATACGAATGTGACAGCACACGAAAAAATATATTGATAAATTTAATTTTTTTCTCACAAAACAATGGTACTTTAGCTTTTTTTAGATAGAAAAATGCTTGTAGCATATATGATTACTTAAGCAAACAAAAAATCTGTATTAGTCAACATAATATCGCTCTAATGAGTAGCAATTTAATTTAAAGAGATATCTTCAAAATGTATATTATTTGTTTAAAAAATATGTACCTAGATTAGATAACGTTTTATGGAAAAAATGGTGAAATATGTCAAATATTTATGTGTTTGCAAACTTGTGGCAAATAATTTGTTTCAATTAAATTGCAATTTCTTGGAACAACTAAATTGATGTAAGTATTTAGACAAAAACAAGATGCTCGACTAAATTGATGTAATTATTTAGACAAAAACATGATGCTATTTCAAGATGCGTTGTATTTTATATTTTTTTTTAATAAAAACACTGTATCAGTATATATAGAGAGAGAGTATCAATACACAAAAAAATAACTCATATATATAAATCTTTTTGTTTCAAACATATTTCTACTACAATGAGTAGCGATTTATTTTTGAAAAAAAAATAATTAATTTGTGCATAGTGTAAAATATTTGTTTTACAAAAAGATGATAGATTGGATAGCATTTTATGAAAAAATGTGAAATATGTCAAATATCTAATTGTTTGTGAATAAGGGTTGGATGTCCATTGGTACTAGTGGAGTAGGATTGCCCAATAACATAGAACTTCTAGGTGTAACATTTCGCTCAATACTAGAATCGAAAATTGAAACATAGCATTTGAGTATTCTTTCTTGATAAAGTCGGTTGAGTAAGCTAAAATTGTATTCCTTGAAGCCAAACAATTAATGGATTATTTAGTAATAAAAGCAAGTTTGAAAAATGCAAATCTCCATTTGAAGTAACGAAATAGTTGATTTAAATATTTAGACAATAAAACTAATCACTATCTCACAGAGCGAGAAATTGCTGGATTCTTTTATGTTATTAAATTAATATGTTGGTAATATTTTGAATTGAATATATATGAAACACAATATTTATAATATTGTCCTATGGATAAGACATCAGACGATTTTGTAAAGCAAGTGGCCCAATTCCTCATCAAGAATGTTAGATATATACAAAGTCGTATTATAACAACTTCATCAAAAACTTAATGAATATTATTATTTTAATATTTAGTAATTATAATTTATTTGAATTGTAATAAAATATATCACAATAAAATTTGGAACTTAATTTATAATAAATTTAAAATCATTTTATATGAAATGAAATAACTAAATTGCACCTACTTGCTTACTTGCAATATATTCTATATAAAATTTTAAATTTTGTTGAAGCTATAAAAATAATTGCAATTTATTGTGCGGATATTTTATTTAAAAAAATTATTTAAATTATGTCTTCATTTGTAAAGTTTATCACTAGAAAGTTACGCGAATTATGAATTTTAAAATTTTATTTTATAATTAACATCTATTTTTGAATTTTTATAAATTAATTATAGAAATCTAAATTGTAAAATTAAAAAATATAATTTTTTAAAATTGGGCTAGGTTCCAAATTTTTTAAAAATTAATTAAAATATAAACAAAACAAAATAAAATAATGTTAAAAAAGTAAAAAAGAAAAGAGGGAAGAAATTAGGAACACCTTCAAAAGAGACCATGATTAAAAAATATAATTTTTTTAAAATTGGGCTAGGTTCCAATTTTTTCAAAAATTAATTAAAATAAAAACAAAATAAAATAATGTTAAAAAAGTAAAAAAGAAAAAAAGAAAAGAAAAGAGGGAAGAAGGTGTTGCTTGTCAAATCAGCGACACCATCAAAAGTGAACCCATCAATATTCTTTTCGCAAGTTTTGAATTCTGATTACCCTACATACTATGTGTATATATTTATATATATATATAATAATATATCTATATATGCATGGATAATATATATTCAGTTATAAATAATAATTTTTTAATATTTACAAGGGTGTCGTTACTTTAATTAGCAACACCCATGTATGTTTATATAAAAAAGGATTTATAAATTTTATATTTATTATTTTTTAAATAAATTTGCAATAGTAAAAAATGTAGCTACTTCAGGCAGCACCATTTGGATAATTTAATATAAAAAAAAAAAAATAGTCTAACACAATACAATCTAATAAAGTATTTGGGTTCAGGTTGTTGACCAACCATTTTACCAGTTGTCCCACCATCAATGATGTTGTACCAGTTGCTTCGTCTGGCGCGTGCACAATCTGCAAAAATATCACACTAAACCAGACAATTTCGCGACATATTGTATCAGAAATAATGAATGTGAATGATGGAGACACAATGTATTGGCATGGATAATAGCCACATAGGATTCGATATTTCCAAATTCAATGATCTAAATTTGTTTCTTTTTAATAGTAACAAACCTATTTTCACACTACACCATTACATACACAATTATATTATTTATTTTTAAGTGATATTAATGTGACTAAAGATATAAATGTCATTAATTTATTTATTAATATACAATAAAAACAATATGAGAATGTGTCATTAAAGATAATTTTAAATGACTTGTTAATCAAGGACGGACTCCTTCCCCTCCCCCCCACCCCACAATATATTGTTGTGTGTGTGCGCATGTGTGTGTATATATATACATTTATAAATGTTAATAATAGTTAATTTAAATTTATATTTCAAAAAAGTACATTATTTAGTGTTAATTAAAATTTTAATTTTCAATTAACATTTATTAATTTTAAAACATTCAGAGAATGCTTTCAAATATATTTTATGTGATTTTATTATGTGTTTTAGGATAATGAATTATTGAAAAATGTGAAAGTTATGTTGGGGAATGTAATTAATTTTTTATTATATTTTTGAAAATAGTTAAAAATTGGTTTTATGTGATTACTTGGTATATTTGTTTATATTTTGGGAGGGGACATTTTTAACTGTAATAGTTAAATCAATGCTTTTTTGTTGAGTTTTTAGAGTGAAAGTGGAATTAAGTAATTTTTTTATTGCAATAATAATAATAAAATATATATAGCATATATAATATATATGTATGTAAATATTAAAAAATAAATTTTTTTTGGGGATAATGAAGGATAGTAGAGGGTATTTGGGCAAAATAAATTTGAATTTTGGAGGAAAAATGAATATATGTTTGGTTGTGTTTCCCAAAATAATTTTGTTATAAGGAAACATAACCAAAGATTCCCTCAACTTTTCTTCATGGGCCTTAAATAAATATCTTATATACTGACATTTGTTTAATTAAATTCATTGATCTTTAATTAATGATAAAAATAAATTTAATTAATTGAATTTATATTGATTTAATGTTGTAAACTCAAAATAAATTCTTAGGTCTATATTCACAGTCAAGTAATCAAACGAAAAGTACAATTAGGTGAGGCACGTTAGAGGGTTTTCATTCTATTTGTGTGATAAAAAGATATAAGAATTTAGTTAAAAAGAATCTTAAAGACTTGCAAAACAACTGAAAAATTCATCTTTTTTACTTTAATAAGATTGATGTGAAGAGACAAAAATAAGTGAATATTTTAAATAATTTTTTTTTTAATTTTCTTTGTCTTTTAACAGCTATAAGTAGGAAAAATTTTCTTACTATAAATATTATGAAAAAAAGGCTCCAACTAAATATAAAATTATATACTCATGATGGGATGCAATTTGTTAAATTCTTTATTTGATCAATAAGTTATTAAGTTTAGAAACTTAATGAATTAGCTTTTTCAAATTAATATTTTTGTTTTAATTTTTTGAAATGATTTTTATCTATTCATTATTATAAATTTAATATACTTATAGTTTTGAGGAAATATGTCTATTTAATTTTTAAGTGTGTATATTTACATATACATATATAAATTACTATAGAAATACTTACACGTTCTAAAGTCTAATGAACTGAACAATAGACTAAAGGTATTTTAAAGTTCATAAGTAACTTTTCTAATTTTTAATACAAAGAGATTTATAGGGAATTAAATTTCATAAATAAAATTTTTTTAACAAGACATATTCCACGGTAATTTAATCCAAAAATAGAGGAAAAGTTAAAAATTGAACTTTTTGGAGCAAAAGGAATTTGAAATGAGTTTGTTAGATTGAAAACTTATTTTATGAATTTTCTAGATATAAAAATTTATTTCAAGGGGATTTTAGTAAATTGTCAAATTTTATAATACTGTATTATTATTCCCTGTGTTTTCAATTATGTGTAATCTAATTTACTACAAGAAAAGGATAAATTGGTCACAAAATTTCAAAATAACAGTACAAAAGTTGTCACTAACTATGTATATTAGGTAACAAAAAACTTAATTTTCTCACCTTAATAATTTTTGGAAACTAAATAGTGACAAGAATGATGTTAAAGTTGTCAACATACATAAATTAATATATATCATATTTAATAATTTACTTTTAATATATTATATGTAGATTTTAATTTGTGGAATTATAATAGTTATGGTTAAATATTCGGTCGTTATTGATAAAAATTTGTATTCAAATTAATTTTTATTTGAAAGTTTATAGAAAGTTATGCTTGACTTTTATAATTTTTAATTATAAATTGATATGGCAAGTGTTGTGTTTAGAGGTAAAAAGTAAAAATTAATTAGAAGGACAAATTAAATAAACAGGATAGGCATTCAATCACTATAAATACCAAGTTTTGAAGTCAAATCGAATACAAAAAATTATTGGCAAAAAATCGAGAGTTCTAACTCTTGCAAATGCATTCCGAAGCAAAGGGTTCATTAAATTTATTGATTTTGGGAATCGACCTCAACTCCATTTTCAAACAATATCACAAATACATTTATATTGTTAGATAGATTCAACTAAATTTATTTTGTGTATAATTACATAATTATTTTATAGATTAAATAAAAATATTATAAAAATACAACTATCAATTCATAAACATTTAATTCGTTATTATAATATATAAATTAATATATTATTTTACTTGTGTGTTATATTAAAACCAAAAAAGTAATATTATGTTTTTCAATATATATTATATGAAAATCAAAATGATCTCGGCATCTTAAATGCCAACTTATATTTTAAGTTCTCCAAGATGAAGGTCAACATTTGAAATGCTGGATCCTATTTTTATTTATTATTTTGAGTTGAGAGTTTAAATTTAGTTATATTGTCAACATGAGTTTTGGTGTATTTTTATTTTTATTTTTAAGTTTGAAAGGAAAAAACATTAATGATATTTAAACATAGTTTTTCCTATAGATTTTACTAGAAAGGAATATTTTATATTTTATATTTATTTGCTCATTTATAATTTTAAAAATTTATTAAATAAAAATGTTATGCTCTATTTCTCTTATTATGTCTTGGTTACATTTTAAAAATCTCAATAATTTGTAGTTTATGTATAATTTATGAATTTAATTTTTGAAAATTATCTCTGATAATGATTAACATTTTCACATAAATTCATTTTATGTTCTTAAATAATAAATTCTCTCTTGAATATTAAAATTAACATATTCATATTGTGTTATTTAATAATAGTTTTTTAAAGAAAATCAAGAACAACTAAAATTTACTTTTTAATCACATGAAAAAAATGAATATTATTATAAAAAAAATATGTTAGTATTAAAATTATTTTTCATGCACAATCAAAACAATGTCAATATTGAACTTATAATCAATATAGTTTGTTAATTCTTTTCACACATGTTCAATTGATTAATTATGGAGTTTGTTGTAATATTCCAAAAAGTAATTGTCGGTGATGATATTTCTGCATTTTCATAGTAATTGTTATTATAAATGTAGATAAATATAAGTTGTTCATTAATAATAATGTGTGAAAAATAACAGTATATGTTTGTCTTTATGAAGAAAATATTATTAAAAAATATAATTTAAGAGAAAGTAAATTAGAAAAATTAAATTTAAATAATAAAATAAGTAAATCTAATAAGTTTTTATACGTTATTTTAGCTTATCTTTTTATTCCATTTGATTGCTTCTTTTAATGTTTCGAATATTTACGAAATAATATAAATAATTTAAATATAAGTAAACAAAAATGCATTAAAAACAACAGAATAAATTAAAAATGGAATTTCATGTTGGGTTTGACCTTGCAAGTCCATTTTATTATTATATTGTTAATATACTAATATAATAATAATTTATTAAAATATTATTATATTTAGGATACGTTTGCTTGCCAGAATTTTGTAGGATAGATATGTAATAAAGTGTAATTGAATGTTTGATTAACATATTTGAAGTTCATGATTAATAAAAAGTTCAGTACTTGATCCTAAAATAATGAAATTATGTATCCCACCCCCTTGGCATAATTAATAATTCACAAATTAGAAGCATTGGGATTAACATATTAAATGATGAAATTATCCCTATATAATTTTGTACACCAATGTTTATATATATTTATACATTGTTATATATGATTAATTAGCAAATATATATCATTAAAACTTGATTTAAATAACTAAAATTTTATGAAATTATTAAATTCTATCCATAATCAAACTTGTTTTTATAATATTTTTATAAAATATTATCTAAGAAACATAAAAAATTTTATATAAAAACTAATTCATAATAATAAGATTTCATAACTAAATTTCATCTATAAATTAAAAAATGAATAATAATATTTTAAATATAAATATGCACTTACTATAAATATATTTTTGTAAAATTACAACTAATATCCACAAGCGCATAATATATATATATATAATTTAATTTGTGAGATAATTGTAAGATCTTAAAATAAAATTTGAAAGCTAATTATTTTTTCAAAATAAAAATCAATTCTTTTTTAAGGAATAATAAATTATAAACGCTTGAGAAAAAAGAGACTTAGTCACTACGTACACAACATATATTTATACCCTTTCAATGAAGATATTTGAATTATTAAAAGAAGGTGAGGATGGGTTTGATATTTCACATTCATCATAAGTTATAATACTAAGCATCCAAACAATTGATTGTACTAAAATTAAGATATTCAAACTAACAATTCAAACAAGCAAACAAAATATTAGATGATAAAGATATATTTTCTAGATAATAAATCATACACTTATCAATCATATCTAATTGTGTCATTGCAAGCAAACGAGTCCTTAAGATAGTAATCAATTAAAAATAATCTTAGAAACTACAATTGAAATTGCACACTGTGGCAGAATACTTACAATTTGATTTATTATTATATTAAAAATAATATTATTAAATTGTGCATAAACAATAAACATAATCAAATAATAAATAATAAATACATTATAAATGGAATACTTACAATTTGAAAAATAACATTTTTTAAATAATAGTGATATGGGATAGCCCA